>JAGGAP010000053.1:0-128072 GCA_017657235.1 Termitomyces sp. T73sscA | reverse complement strand
ATCTTTACCCTTCTTACTCTCAGCATGGAAAACCTCTTGCCATCGCGTTCTACAGCCTCTGGCACTCCTCAACTGGGTAGGGATGCGATGCCTGTTGGGAATTCATCTTTCCCAGGTGGTCGTGATTATGATTACAGAAAAAAATACAGCCCTGAAGAACGTGGTAAAGAAGCATCAGAGAATGCGCGGGTCTGGAAGGTCTATCTCGACGAAGCCGAGAACTATGATAAAGATATGATTGAAAGCTTTCGAAGCATTATTGACAGTCTCCTTGTTTTTGTGAGCTTTTGTTGTATATGTGTTTTCAATCCAGCTTTTTCTAATCTCAAGACAGGCTGCTCTCTTCTCTGCAGTTGTCACTACATTTGTTGCTCAAACATCTCAGGCACTTCAACCAGATAACTCACAAATTACAGTATCCCTACTTGTTGAAATCAATCAGTTATTGAGGGCAGCTGGAAATAAAACAAGCATAGATGCTGTTTCTGCAGCATCTCTTGGTCCTGAAAGCCTGACAAACACTTCAATTGATGTGTGGATCAATGGACTCTTTTTCACTAGTCTTGCTCTTTCATTATCAACTGCTCTCTTATCTGTTCTAGCTAAACAATGGATTCAAGTTTGTTTACTCTCTTCACTATGTTTCACAGTTTTGACACAAATCAATAGGCATATACTGCAATTGTATCTGGTGATGCCAGGACCCGTGCTTTAATTCGTCACTTTCGCTTTGAAGGGCTTGAGAAGTGGAAACTTCGTGATATCATTGAGGGCCTTCCATTAATCTTACATTGCTCAGTTGCAATTTTTCTTGTTGGATTGGCTCTCTATGTTTCACAACTGTCTAGCCCAATATGTGCAGTTGTTGCTGGAATCACTGCTTTTACTTTTCTCTTCTACTTTGGATCATCTATGATTCCAGCTATAGTTATTGCTTGTCCCTACCGCATCCCCTTCATGTTTTATCTAGCTCAGCTTTTGTTTTCTGCTTTTCATTTGATACAATATGCATGCTTGCACTTCTGGAATATTTATATACAAAAGTCACCTTCAGAGGAACAGCCATGGATACACAGAGAGTCTTTGAAAATGGCAGAGCAGAATCAAGTCTTAGTCATGAAACATAATATTTTTGATTTTGCTCAAAGCTCCTTGGGCTGGGTTTTTAACCTCTCATCCAATGACTCAGTTCAAGAGATTGTTGTCGAGGGTACTTGTGGCTTGCTTAATCAATTTTCACGGTTGTTCAAAGCTTCTATATCCACCAACCTCATTCCCTTTGCAATTAATTATTCTATACTCAAATTGACAAGCTTTTTTTCACAACCAGCTATGGAAGAGAATACTCTACATTTTCAACTAATTTCAACCTTTATTGAAATGTTGTCTTTTGAAGCTGAGGTAGACAAACTTCTGCCTGGCCAAAAAGATTGTCAGGAACAAATAATGAATGCATTGCCTGAGATTTATAGAGTGGCACTTATGAAAAAAAATCATACTATGTGTCAGAAGCTTCTGGATTGGGGTATTCCCAACCTGCTTCAACCTGCCAGTAAATGGAGCAATAAAATTTTGTTTGGCTGTGCAGAGTTTGGAAATGCAGAAGACCTTGATGATTTAGTGAAACGAGGAATAGACCTCAATTGTCATGATGCTATTGGTTGGACTGCTTTGCATTTTGCAGCCATCTATGGTAATTTGGATGTGGTCATTGCTCTTGTTGAAAAAGAGTCAGCTCTAATGTCTGCTACAGCAGACTGGCCAATTTCAGCATGCACAGCACTTGAGATTGCTATTTTTTATGAAGAAATTGATGTAGTGACATACTGCTTAAATCATGGTGCTAAATCAATATCTCACAATGCACTATACTATACATTGTTGAAGGAAGATTTTGGTTTACATATGAATCTGGAAAAAGTAGAGCTTTTACTTAACTGTGGATGGGATAGAACAGTCAAGGATACTAAAGGCCAGACATTGCTTGATGTTGCACACAGTAAGGGCAACACTAGACTTGTCAACTACTTAGAGTATTATCAAACTGTAAGAATTTCCCCAAATATGAAAACATCTCAAACTGTTGATAAGAAGGAACTATAATCATCATGTTTTACATTTTATTTAATTGTATCTGGTATATACCTTTATGTATTCAGAATGCAAATAGAAACAAGATTGATTTGAAACAGGTACATATAGATTACATATGCTATTGCTATAAAAATAACATATTTTCTAAAAAAAAAAGAGAGATTTGTAGAATAAACAGATGGTGATGTAACTAAGTATTTTGCTGATGTACAGAATGTTCTACAAAATACCAATAAATTTGATCATTATCCAGTGTATAAAATGAAGATGAAGATCAAATGCTCTCTTACTTTAAAACATTGTATGGAATTTTCAAGGAAAACTTGTTAAAGATCACATGATCTGTTAATAACAGGTGTTTTTTAAAAATTCTATTACAATTTTCTGAAGTGACTCTTCATAGCCAAGACATGGAAGCTTGTAATTGTAAGAGTAACCTCTGGAAGTTGTGGCTGATCATGCAACTGGCAGAGGGAACTCCAAGGTATATTAGAATATATATAATAATAAATAACAATACAGTGGTTAAATGCTTGGCACAGGGAAATCCAAAGAGAATAAGTCTAAGAAGCACTATCCTAGGTGTAAAAATAATAAGCTTGAGTCATACAATAGATGAAATAAGATGATATAAGATAGAAACAAAATGTTGTCAGAATTTAAAGTTTGAACAAGTTTTTTTTCAGACAAATAAACTACAACAATGCCTGATCCAGTGACTCCTTCAGAAAATTGCAAATAACTCTGAACTAGTATCTTGAAATGTCTAAGTCAACTTCAGAAACCAAGAGCAGTCCAGTAATATACTTTATTAACATTCAGTCCAAAAACAAGTAAAAAAAAAAGAAATGAGAATGTCAGCAATAAGTAGAAAAAGAAAGCAAAAACATTGAAGTGTGAGGCTAATGTCAGCCAATGCAAACAGCTCATCCAAACATTTACACTTTTCTTACAAAAGGCAGCTTTTTATTATCACACATGTAGTATTAGAATTGTATTTTGATCTAATTCTATTGTGTAAACATAAAGCTTTACTTTGACATTGTTTTAATTTTTTGAACTATTTAGATTCAATTCTATATATACTATGTGACTACTAGAAATAAATGCAATACTGGATCCATGGTCTGGCCTTTTTTATTACTATCAACTTTGTGCATCAAGCTTCTTTGATGCACATTATCAACTAACACTTTAAACCATGCAATTAAATGGAAACCAACTTGCATTTGAACTACAACTACAATAGTGATACTATTAAACAGGCAAGCAGCAAGCTACAGGCTACACAACTAAACCCAATTCAGGTTAAGGATATGAGCAAGAATCATATAATAAAGGCTATACTCCAATAGCAACAGTGTCAGGAGACTAGACTTTTTCAGGCTTTTTTAGACCACTTTAAAAATCTTTCAAGGCATTTTTTAGGCTTCTTCAGACTTGTTTAGACTTTTCTAGGCTTCTCTAGACTGCTTCAGAAATCTTGGGAGAATGCTTTCTAGTACTGCATAGTCATTTCTACACCTCTGCTCTGAGTTGTGTGCTACACTGTGGTAGAGAGAGTCCTTAGACTTGTTTTCTTTGAATCTCCCTCTGCTATGTAACTAGTTACATTTTTTGTTATACATACTTATTGTCTCTAATATTGAATCCTCTTCTGCCAGTTGCATGATTGGCTGCAACCTCTAGAAGTCACCTTTACAGCAGAACAAGTTGATTTAAGAGCCCCTCATAGCCTACTAGAATGCTTTCTGACTTCTAATTGTCACTTCTCTACCAGACTTAAGCATTGCATCCTTTATGTTTCAGCTTACCACTCCAGATCCTTTTTCAAATACTCTAGCCTCTCAAGATAATGCCTGAAGTTGCTTGCTTCAACTGGAAGCACAGATGCAACTTATTCAGACCTCTCCTTTCCACTACACTGCCAAACTCTTTATTTTCTACCAAACCACCAAAACCATCTCTAATTCTTTCTCGGTGCTTTTAGAGTGCCTTTTCATAATACTTGCTACACACTCAACTTTTCTGTTGCCAGTGCATTAGATCTCTGCTACACAACTCCCATCTCCAGAGCAGAGTCATGCCAACATTGTCTGCCCAGCACTCTTGGACATGTACAGTGGTGACTGCACATCTAGAGAGTATTTCCTCCAATTTTGTATTACCTACATCTAGCTTTGGCAATAATTTTACCTTTGACAAGCTGAAGATTGCATCTTTCTATGTAAAAACTAAACAGGCAGCAACTTATATGTTGGGAGTTTTCTGATGCTCTAGCAACATTACCTTTGTAAACTAGGCAGAGTTTGAATAGGAATGCTGGAATAAATTCTTTCCTCAGAACTTGGCCAAGATGACTATACTGGTTCTCTAAGACAAGAACTAGTATAAATAGAAGAAGTGCTTTGGGGATGAATAGATTGACTTGTTCCAAGCCCTTTTAGAACAAGCTGCCTACTCCAACAGTGTTCAGCTCTGCCTCATCTTTTTAGAAGTGCTACACTCAATTTTCATGAAACACTTTGACAATTTAGCAAAGGAGTAATCCATCAAAAACCAAGTAGATTTGTGGTACAGATTTACATGAGACCAGTGGTAGCTCATAGAACTTAAATGTGATCTATACTGAGCTGCTGCCCCTTCATCTATGATGCAATTTTCTACTTTTTCTCTCTTTTTCCACATAATAGTGTTAGTTGCTACCACTCCTGTTGCTTCTTTCTTAACACTGATACTACTTTTGAGCAATCCAATAGATGTAGATGCCTTCTAGCAACATACTGCACTTTTACTCCTGTGCTGATGCTGTAGTGCTCTAGGCCACTTTGTGTGTTACTGCCTACTGAGCCTCAATGTTTACTATCTTGCTTCAAAAAAGCAGAAGAAGTTACTTCTGCAGCTTTTAGCCAGCCTGAAACATGTCCAAAGTTTTTTCTGTTAAATGCTTTGACTGCTGACATTTAATTAGAGAAGATGCAGCATAACACAACTCTACAGAAAACTATAAAGAAGGGTTTTTAGAGGGGCAACAAGTGACTAGTATGCTCCTGTTGCCTAGTGCAAATCTATTTGCTTGTCAGTCAGTAGATGATGCTAATACAGTTATTTCCAATAATTTAGAGTCCACAATTATGAGCACATTCTCTAAAATACCTTCCTTTCTCTCTCCACATCTCTCTTTGCTTCTCTCACAACTAAGCACTTCCACTTGTGAGCATGTGCCCAAGCTGAACATAGAGGTTACAACCACCAGCATATAACAAATTTAGAGCATTATTGCCCTCTTAGACTTTGAAGCAATGAGACTCTTCATGGATGCTGACTACATGGAGCACCATTGGCTCACTATCCAACCTCTCCTCTTTTTTGTTTTGGTATACAATATTGACAGTATTCTCAATGAAGCTGAGTTAATTCACTTTGTTGTAGATCTAGTTCTCTGCTATCAATTTCATGCAGAGCATACTACTTTTGCAGTCACTAGCTTAGAGAAGCAGGATATAATCTTTGGCATTACTTAGCTTTAGAAGCATAACTCAGAGATTAACTGGGTCAAGAAAGAGGTAAGTATGAGCTTATGTGCCTGGTGCTATGATATTTGTGCAGAGTTGAAGAAAGAGTGGCATACTGTTGTTTGGCAATACACAGCTATTTGGCATGTTAGGTAGAGCACTCCTCTTTCACAGACCTTGACTTGCTGGACTCTCTGCCTCTGGCATTCCTTTATAGAGAGGCCCTCTATAATGACAGCAGACGCAGCAGAGGGGATCCTGAACAGAAAGAGAGATGCAAGAGAGAGTTTTGACTTGCTTGGGACCTAAAGCAGCTGGACAAAGCCATTGAGGTAGGGGACTGCATTTATGCTACTGTTCTGCAGGGCTTACTAGCAGCAGAGGAGGTCTGAACCAGTCAGACCATTTTATAATGTGGATGCTAATTATGCATAATTTTGATAATTATGTGATGCATCAGGTGTGGAGACTAGGCAGCATATTAGAAGAGGCAGTGCATAGTAGGCACACATAACTTAATTATGTGTTGCACTTTGTGACCTTGGTGTGTTGTATTGATAGATATATTTGAAAAGTTGCATAGTAAGAGTTGGTTCAAAAATATGGCCATTTTGCACAGAAGTCTGCAGGAGGCCTATCAGCAGTTCACTTCATTCAGAACTTCTCTCATTGTGCATATCTATTGTTTGACCTCACCAGAAAGGATGTTGCCTTGTGCTAGAGCAATGCAGATTTAACACTCTGAAATCTGCTATTACTTCCAAGCCAGTTCTCATTTTTCTCAATGATGACTGTCCCTTTCATATTAAAAGCTGACAGCTCTGACTTTGCAATTAGTGCAGTCCTGTCTCAGCAGTTCTTGAAAGATATTAAGTAGTACTCTGTTGCCCTCTACTCTAAAAATCTCAATGCTGTGGAACAAAACTACAAGATCCATAACAAGGAGATGCTGGCAATGTTCCAGTTTCTGGAAGAGTGGCATTACTTTCTGGAGGGCACTTGGCACAAGTTTGAAGTCTGAATAGACCACAAGAACCTGGAGTACTTTTGAACAGCCAAGAAACTCAATTGTCACCAGGCTCAGTAGTCCTTCTATCTTGCCAACTTTAATTTTTTCTTGATTATTACAAATCTAAGAGGCTGGATGTCCTCTTTTGATGTGCTGACTACAGTTCTGTGGCTGGAAACAATAACAACATCATCCTCCTGCATCTAGAGCTCTTTGTTATTCATCATTAGAGGGAGTGTTAGTCCAGGAAAATGAAGTCTGCATTCTCTGGAACATTTGCCAAGGCAATCAGAAGGGAGTATATGAGGACTCTATAGCAATGGCTGCATTGACTCTGTGCTCTGAATGAATACCTATTGCAAAATCTGTATGCACTGACAAATAGGACCTGCAGGACAGATTCCTCACCTTCCATGACTATATTGATGTTTTCAATATTCTAGAGTTCAGAGGCACATTGTAGAGCAGCACTACAACTGCTGCATTGCTGGTCACTCTAGCCACTGAAAGACACTAGAGCTGGTGTTCTACAACTACTGGTGGCTTTAGATATTGTGATACATTGGTGCTGATATGCCTTCTGCAGGTTTTTGTGCAAAAGAGCCACAGCTTTAAAATAGTCCTTATCTTGGGCACTTGGTAATTTTTTTTGTCCTCTCTTATTGATTTCTGCTAGCCAGCAACATGCTAACTAATAGACCATTGACAAGTCATGTGACCAAGTCACATGCCTCTGCCCTTGCTGCACCTCTCCCATCTTGCTACTTAATGTTTCTAAGAGCCTGCAGATAAAGTCTACTTCTTACACACCAAGGTCACATGACACATCACTGCTGAGTCATGATACTCCTACTTTGTTGCCTGCCTCTCCTGCCAAAGGGTGGGCAGCCTCCCATGCCAACAGCTTCTACTATTTTTAATATGTCAAAACTGGCATTTGAGGGAATAATAGAAGCCTTGATCAGATTGACAGCCTATATTATTTATACCATACTTGCTGACTGATGGACAGCTTGGAAACATCATTTGTTTCAGCATTTATTGACACTTTGATGAGCCTCTTTTTAGCAACACTTTTCTAATGATATTTCTCCATGATAGTTAGCTTGGTTGATTAATAGTTGGCAAAGGCTTGCCAACTCTTTCATTTTTGGACTTCTTTCATTTCTATAATTTTAGTATAATTCATGGTTTCCTACCTACCTTTTCCTCATATATTGTCACTAAGCATCACTTGGATGCTTGGCAACCTTTGATAAGTTTGCCTTCTTTACTTTGTATAAATACTTCCTTGCAGTGGGCTCCAATTTGATGAACTCAAAAATGAGCTAAGAGCTGTCTGGGTAGGCAGCAACTCAATCTTTTGGGTAAGTAGTTTTGCAAGAGTCCCAGACAGGTTCTAGAAACTTACTATAAAATTGGTAGCCTGTTGAGTATAAACAAGCTGTGAACTGTCAGTTGCTAAGAGAAGTTAGCAAGAAATGCTAAGGTAAGGCAGCAAGGAAGAAAGAAGTGCTTAGCTACATGGAGCTTCTAAATCCTAGCCATAGGTGCCAGGTGCAAAGGTTTGTAGGCAAGGTGCTAAGGTGTTGGCAATGTGAGACTAGAGGTGCCTGAATAGCACTGCAAGAGCTAAGAGAAGAGGCACCCAGAGATGAGCACTAAGAGAGAGAGAAAGAGAAACGTTAAGATAAGTTAGAGGAGTAAAGTTACTTAGAGATCTGAACTCTAGTAAAGATGTGCACCAAAAAGTGTACAATTTTCTGTGTAGTATACTGACAAAAAATAAAGTATTTATACAAGATAAAAATGGCAACTTGTTAAAGTTGCCAACAGCATCGGCCATGGTTAGAGGCAATATATGAGGAAAAAGTAGGTAAGAGACTATGAATTATACCAAAAGTATTGAAATGAAAGAAGTCCAAAAATGGAAGGGTCAGCAAGTATTTGCTGACTGTTAATAGACCAAGCTGTCTATTTTAGGAAAATACCATCAGACCTATATTGCTAGGAGGTTTGGTAGAACGTCAGCAAAAGGCTGAAACAACTGATGTTTCTGAGCTATCTGTCAGTTGAGTTGAGGCTTCTATTATTCCATCACCTGTTAGTTTAGACATATCAGAGATGGTAGAAGGTGTGGGCATGGGAGGCTGCTAATGACTTGTTAGGAGAAGTGGGCAGCAAGGTGGAATGTGTGGCAAGGCAGGTTGGATCACATGTTTTAGTCTGCAGTTTTGGTGGAATATTTTGAGGGGCATCTTCTAGTGGTTTTACTATAGTTGTCAGGAAAGAGAGTAACAGCCAGAAAGTTATACTGTGTTCTGGTGGCAAGGCTTTGTAGGGTACTTTGTGTGTGCTGAATTAAGTAGAGGTTCATCATTGTCTCTTAGTGCCTCTTCTCTTTGCCTTTGTAGTGTTATTTGGGCACATTTAGTCTTACATCACTAATGCCTTGGTGCTTTGCTTACAAATCTTTGCACCTAGCACCTACAGCTAGGGTTTAGTAGCTATGTGTAGCTAAGCATTTCTATTTCTTGCTGCCTGACCTTAGCATTTCTTGCTGAACTCTCTTGGTGATTGACAGTCTATAGCTTGTTTATACTTAACAGGTTTCAAATTTTATAATGAGTTGCTGGGACCTGTCCAGGACTCTTGCAAACTACTTACCTAAAAGATTAAGTTGCCACCTACCCAGACAGCACTTAGCTTAATTTTGGGTTCATCAGCACCTACACCAGAATCTGCAACTTGTGCATCCAGACCAAATCTCAATATCAACTCCTAATAGGACAATTGCACTCCTTTCTAATGCTAGCAGCATGATAGAGCATAGCTTCAGTGGACTTCATCATAGAACTACTGGACTTCTATAGCTACAATGCAATCATGGCTGTGGTGGACCTCTGTAGTAAGCACATCTACTTCATTTCTATGCACACAACTTGCTCTGCAATAGGCACTATTAACCTGTACTAGAAGAATATATAAAAGCTCCATGGTCTCCAAAATGCCTATGTCTCTGACTAAGGATCTTAGTTCATAGCAGAATTCACCTGGAAACTCTATTGTCTGCTCTACATCAAGCTCCACACCTCTACTGCCTACCACCTGCAGTCCAACAGCCAAATGGAGCATATCAAGTAGAAACTTGAACAGTACATTTGCCTCTTTTGCAACAAGCAGCAGGACAACTAGAATGAACTTTTCTTAGAGGCAGAATTCCAGTACAATAACTTGTTCACTGTATCACAAAAGTCTCCATTTCTTTTGAAAACCAGATGCCACCCTTAGATGGGTTTTAGACCACAAGCACATTCTCAGAGAACAAGTCTGTAAACAAGTTTATTGACCAAATGTATAAGGCACAGAAGGAGGCTAAGGCAGTGCTAACCAAGGCAACGGATGACATGGCCTAGTCCTACAACCATAGATGGAGTATAGCCTCCATGTACAAGT
Source organism: Termitomyces sp. T73sscA (assembly GCA_017657235.1). Classification (NCBI taxonomy): domain Eukaryota; kingdom Fungi; phylum Basidiomycota; class Agaricomycetes; order Agaricales; family Lyophyllaceae; genus Termitomyces; species Termitomyces sp. T73sscA. The sequence goes on along the minus strand of JAGGAP010000053.1, from coordinate 117,998 downwards.
CCAGCAACTATGTATACTTAGACAACTCTGATATTGCCACTACTCAATTTTTGAAGAAGCTATCCACCACCAGCTTGAATTATACATTGATACATGATTGAACAGCAAGTGGGCCCTCTTGCCTACTGACTCTAGCTACCTATAGGGATGTGCCAACTCCACTTAGTCTTCAACATAGTAACATAGTCAAGCTTTCATCAATAATTATACTAGGATAGCATGCACCTCTGCTCCTGCCTCCTATCCTGGCTGAAAATAGCTTGCAGTACAAAGTAGAGAAGATTTTAGAGAGCCATTATTTTTATTGCAAACTACAGTACAAGATAAAATAGAAGGGCTATAGTAATAAAGACATATCTTGGGAGCCTGCCAAGAATGTTCTCTCATTCAAGAGTTTTACTGCATACATTTCAATGCACTACAAGCCATCCAAGGCATTTACTCTATCTCTCCAACTGACTAAGCCATTCACAATCTGTTCTACCCCACACATCAAGACACTGCACTCTAAAGAGGAGGAGGGGTGATGTCAGGAAACTTCCTATTTTTGAACTTTTCTAGACTGCTCTGGAGATCTTTGGGGACATTCTTAGACTTCTCTGGACTTTTCTATGCTTTTCTGGACTGCCTTGAAGATCTCTGCTATGTGCTGATGCACTGAACCATGGCAGAGGGAGTCCTTAGACTTGTTCTCTTTGAATTCTCCTCTGCTAGGTAACAAGTTACATTTTCTATTTTACATATTGTTTCTAATATACTTTGGATCCCCCTCTACCAGTCTAATTGAGTGATTGCCACAACCTCTGGAGGTTGTTCTTATAGTTGGCCTATTCTTCTGAAGTGCTAGCAATGTTGGACTGATCAAGGGTGACAAGAAGAGTATGGGTTTGCTTAGAGAAGGTGATGGAGGAAATGCAGAGATATAAAAAACTTTGTTGTGCTGCTATACAGAGGCTTCAACCTGCTATTAGTGTTTCAATAGCAAACAGAAAGTCTGGACTGGAGAGACTGCAGTGAATCATATGCAGGGCTGATGTGGATGATTGGAGAGCTCCAGCAGAGTTGAGGCCTGGGCCAAGTAAGCATAGTACAGATGTGGGTGAAAGGACCAGTGCTAGTGGAGGCTAGAGCAGATAGTCCTTAGGCAATTGATGGGTTGCTGAAGCCTCTGAGAAGTACTCAAGCAGAGCTGGTGGTAGTGTAGACAGAGCCCAGGCACCAGTCTGGAGGAAGTCCTTGACTGATAGAAGGTGCATAGTAGGCTTTAGTGCAAAGGTAGGATACAGGGTTGTATTCAATAGGGGGAGCACGGTATATAGGTTGAAGAGTATTTTGGGAGTTGTTGAATATTAGATGAATAGACATGAAGTAGTAGCTAGCAGAGGAGTAGACTTGAGTATATGCAAACATCAAAATAAGATAGGTAGAGTATTGATATTATGTCAGTTTCTGCTGACTTTTTGGGCTTACAGAACAGATAACAAGTCCTTATTGTAGTGGACACAGTGCCTGAATATGCTTCAAGGCTTATTAAAGGTATGCTGGGCTTAGAAGAGGTAAAGAGCAAAGTTCTAGAGTTTAAGTAAGTGCTTTCAAATGAGTTACAAGCTTAAAAAGTGGCAAATTAAGAATAGAAGAGGGCACAATGCAGTAGAGAGTCAAACTCAGAACGAAGAGACTTGAAAGAAACTGGGTATGAGAGAAGAGAAAAAGGCAAATATACTGAAAGAAAGAAATAAGCAGAATCAATATAGATATGAAACAAGTTGAGATGAGGCAAGTAGATACAAGACAAGTAGAAACAAAATGCAAGACAAGATATAAGGCAAAAACAGGAGACTATAAGCAATATTAACACTTTTGTACTCTACCAGAGCTGCTAGTCTAAGTAGCACTGTTGACAGGAGTTCTCCTGGCTGAAAAAATAAGCTCTGAAGTTTACAAGTGAGTTGCAGGGCAGCGTGATTGAACAAAATGACAGGCAAAGGAAGAAGAAAAAAGTAGTGGGTCTGGAGCTAAAAAGTATGCAAGTGTTGGATGGTTGGCTGCATGTCAGGCTTGGTAGTAGTCCATGGCTCCATTGACAGTAGTGGATCTGATCAGAAGCCTCAATGCATGTCATAAGTCATAAGAAACCAAAAACAACTTGTATTTCTGAGGTTTAAAATTTGGCCAAGTCAATAAATTGTAATTACTTTTGAAATCAAACAATCTTCTATTAAGCTATAATCAAAGGTTCTAGATTCACTTGATTTGTAGCAATAGCTTTGCTCATGTGCTGTGTATTAGAGATGTTTAGTATTGCACACATCCTGGAAATCCTGCTACTTGTGCATCTGCTTGAATAAGGTCAAAAAACCTGATTCTAGTGCCTTAGACTACTTGGCCATGTCACTAGAAGTAAAATACACAATTATGTTGAGTACTACTCTTAACAACTAGAATTTCACACTCAATCTGCCAAGAGGCATATTCTATTCCCACCCTAAAGTTAATTAGATTTTTGAAATATAGTTCTATTCAAGGCTTTTCAGCATGCTTTTTCTAAATCACCAATGCACTAATAATTCTGTTTAGAATTCTTTTGAACATCTGAAACAATCTGACTCTTTGAAGTTGAGTCTTCAAATCAGATTTCAGGATAGTATTGGACTTCTCTGAGGAAGTCTTGATGCTTTTTCTCTAATTGCTAATAAGAGTAGGAAAAACCATCTTTGTTTTGTTCAATTTTGGATTTGATGCTCAAATATGTATGTCAAGTTTTTAATTTCCATGCTTTAGCTGTGTTGCATGATTTAGCATTGAGTTATTCAAATTTGAACCTTATCTCAAGCACCAAACATTGTCCAGTTTGATTGGTATCTAAAAGGATACTTTATACATCAATAAACTACTTGACTACATCACTACTTTATTCTCTTTACAAAGACCTGTATTTTATTGATCATGTTTCTGTGTTTGCATCCAGTAGGAGTAGATACCAGAGAGAGTTATAAAAGTGTAGAATATGGAGATTCTAGTGCTTCTTCATCTAGAATGCAAGATGTCTTCACATATAGAGGGAGCATGACAGTTTGATAATGTTTCAAGTAGTTGACAAGTGCAGTATTGTGTTTGCTTTGTGCAACATCAAGCAATGTCTTTCCTTCAGCATCCTTGAATGTTCTATTCCATCCACAGTCTAGAAAAAGCTTTACTCTTTGCAGATTTACTGCTTTATTTGTGAATGCATTATAAAGTACATGGTGAGATATTGATTTGACATTGTGAGCCAAAAAGTATGACACCACATCAGATTTGTCATTCCAAATAGCAAGATCAAGTGCTGTCTATGATAAAATTCCTCTCCAAGTTGCTAGAGCAGAAATTTGAAATGGCTTTTGTTCAACAAGAATAATGACCACATTTAAATTGCCATGAAAGGCTGCATGATGCAAAGCAGTCCAATGTATAACATTAGAACTATTGAGGTCTATTCCTCGATTCACTAAATCATAAAGGTCTTTTGCATTTCCAAGCTCTGCACAGTCAAAGAGGATTGAATTGCTTTGTTCAGTAAAAGTTTAAAGCAGGGTGGCACCACTCCAATTTAGAAGGCTCTGACACATGACATGATCTTTCTTTACAAGTGCTTCTTGATAAATTTCAGGCAGTGCTGTTAATATTTGTTCTTCACAGTCTTTCCAACCAGGTAAAAATTGATTCACTTGGGCTTCAAATGGAAAAAATTTGGTGAGAGTTGCAATCAGTTTAAAATGTACAGTACTTTCCTCCATAGTGATCAAAAAAATGCTTGTCAATCTTGAAATTGAATATTTGAGTGCAGGAGAAAGAAGACTAATGGAGGGTATAGAATTTGGAAGAACAAAGTAGAATCTATCAAACAGTCCACAAATACCCTCAATAACAATGTCTTTGACTGAGTTATTGGATGAAAGGTCAAGAACCCACTGCAAAGAGCTTTGAACAAGAGAAAGATGATTCTTGTTGAATTCTTCATTCATTTCTGCCATCTTCTGCTCTGCCATTTTCAAAGACTGTCTGTATAACCATGGCTTCCACATTGGAGGTGACTTTAGAGTGAAAAAATTCCAAGAGCACAAGCATGCATATTGTATGAAATAGAGAGCAAAGAATAGAAGCTGAGCCAGACAAAACATGAAGGAAATGTGGTATAGACAAGAAATAACCAAAGCTAGAATCATAGATGATCCAAAGTAGAAAATAAATGTAAGAGCTGTAATTTCAGCAACAACTGCACATATTGGACTAGACAATTTAGAGATATATAGAGCTAGTCCAACAAGAAAAAATGCAACTGAGCAATGTAGAATTAATGGTAGACTCTCAATGATATCACCAAATTTCCATTGAACAAGACCTTCAAAGCAGAAGTGATGGGTTAGAGCACGAGTTCTAGCATCACCAAGTACAATTGCAGTATATGCCTATTGATTTGTGTTAAAACCATGAAACAGAGTGAGAGAAATAAACAAACTTGGATGCATTGTTTAGCTAGAACAGAGAGGAGAGCAGTTGATAGTGAGAGAGCAAGACTGGTGAAAAAAAGTCCATTGACTCACACATCAAGTGAAGTGTACATTTGGCTCTCCAGACCAAGAGATGCTGCAGGCACAGCATTGATACTTATTTGATTTCCAATAGTCCTCAATAACTGATTAGTTTCAACGAGCAATGACATTATAATCTGTGAGTCATTGTATCCAGCTGAAGAGCCTGAGATGTTTGAGCAACAAATGTTGTGACCACCACTGAAAAGAGTGCAGCTTGTTTTATGATTAAAAAGACAAATCACAGATACATATGCAATGACTCACAAAGACAAGGAGACTATCAATGATGCTTTGAAAGCCTCAAATCATGTCCATATCATAGTTCTCTGCTTCATCAAGATAGATGTTCCAGACACAAGCATTCTTCTTCAGTTTTTTGCCAGATTTGTTGAGGCTGTAAATCTTTCTATAATCATAGTTACAACTGCCTGGAAACAATATTAAGAATAGATTTCTGAGCATAAATAACACATGCACCCAATGTAGGAGTGCCAGAAGTTGTAGGACTGGACAGATGCAAGATATTTGCCATGATGAGGGAAAGAAGGAGATGGACACAAATAACAATGACAACTGGAGCTTGCGGTTGTTTTACCTTGTTCTCTTTTCAATCAATGTTGTTCTTTCTTTTATGCCTTCTAAGCGCCATCTGCCCTGTTGTAGTCTGCATCATCAAACCAATGCAATGACTGGCCCTTTCTCCATTGAAGCCCACGCTCTATTCAGTCTTTTATTGTTTGCTGCCTTCACACACTAAGTCCTTTGCTGGCACCTTGGCAGTAGCATGCACATTTCACTTGTAAGGACCTGGTCTTGGACGTGCTATCTGTCTACTGCAAGCTGGAGGATCCTGCTAGCTGCAAGCCTTTACATGATGCCACAGAAGGACATATATACACAGATTCACGACCCCATGTGCAAAAAGAATGAGAAGTATGATGAGGTCATGTCCACTCTCAACAGTATGTCTTCTTATTTTTATTCAAACCTCCACTAACCTAACACAATGCAGTGATGTAACTATGCTCAACAATAACAGATCACTACCTCTTCATGCAGGCTCTGCTTTCCACACAGGCCTTGCAACTTCTTCAACACCCCCATATCAGGCATGTCCAGGCTCATGTCATGCTCTCTGCTGCCACGCATCACTCAGATTCCTATTATATTTTCTAGAACTTGTTGTAAAGACATGGGTCTTGTACCTGGCTTGCCGGAAGATGAGCTGTGCTTAGTTGGGTTCTGCTTCCTACTGCAGCTAGCCCTGTGTACAAAGATGGCTCTAGATAGAAAAATTATTTACTTGCGCCTAATAACAGCATAGCCTTATATAACCCCTATCTTACTCTGAATTGTTCTTGGCCTTGAGCAGGTCTCATTGCTGTCATCATTGCTAACAAGCTTGGCATCTGTGGCATCAACACCCACTTTTTCTTCTCCAACACACCATTGCCCTCAGCTGCTATCAAGAAGCCCAAAGACACTGAGTTGTATTAGAGAGATGAGGCCTGTTTTCCTGGCCCACATGAGCTTAGAATGTGTCTGCAGTCTGTCGGTGACCAATATGTTCATGGGCTGCTTTCATAGGCCTGCTATGTCAACTTTTGACTTTCGAGAATTGCCTTGCTTGCCTTTTTTCATCAGTTTTTTCCCCTTTCTGTAATTTGAGGCTGCCTGCACGCTTTGCAATGCTCTTCAATGAGCTTGATTCTGTTCTTCTTCATCTCACTCTTCTCGATCTTGCCCAGCTCTGGCTATATGCTGACTATGCCCTCCCTTGTTCAGCCCCCTGCTCTCCACCCTCTGCCCTGTTGCTTTTGGCTTCCACAACACCTTTTCCACCCTTGGTGTTCTTGTCTCTAAGCAGTTGGTCTGCAGGTGCACCCTCAAGTTCCCTCCCTGCTACTTTGACATGTACAAGAAGCACATCTACATGTACACTCCGATACTACTGTGCTCTTTGCCCCGCCAATGTCACCCTTGTCTTGTCAGGCCGTGACTATAATCTGCAATGCAGTACATCAATGGACTAGTAACAAAGCTGTATTGAAATAAGGATACAATAGAACATAGTTACATACCTAGTAACAAAGTAAATAGAAATAAGAAATGTAACTACACCAGTACCGTCATTATATTTAAGTGGTATGTGACATACTGTATGGTAGAAGTAAGATGATATGTATCATGTATTATAACACCCACCCCCTCTTTGTTAAGAGAAAGGCCAGGGGCAGAGCAAAAAGAAATGACCAAGTAAAAGAGATAATAATAATAAAAGAGAAGAACAATGGGGGCAGGCACACCTCACTCTATGCTTGCTGTCTGCCATGCTTATGCTTCCCCCATGTCCTCTCATTCTCCCAGAACTCCTGGATGGCTTCCAACACATGCAGCATATTATATTCTTTTAGCCACTTGTCCTTGCTCTTGTTGTACCTCTTCCCACGCACCAGGAACTCCAAGACCCCCCCTTGCATTCTTCTCTCATGCAAAATCCACTTGATCTCCACTTTTTTCTCCGTTTCCATCTGCACCAGCAGTGGTAGATCCTGCCTCCAACCCAAAATAGTATCCTCTTATGCAGATACCAGGCACAATATGTAAAATACATTGTAGATTGACCAGCTGTCCAGCAGCGTCAAACAGTAAGCTGAATCTGATATCTTCTGCATCACCTGGAAGGGGCCAAACCTCTTGAAGTCCAGTTTACTGCTTAGTCTGTAGAAAGCAAATCTGACCTTTCAAGGAACACATGGTTGCCAACAATGTAATCCAGAGTTTTGTCAACCCACGCATTGTAGAAACACTTCATCCTCTCTCTTGCACCTTACATATCCTGTCCAATCTATCATCCACCTTCAGCACAGACTGCAAGCTCACCAGGTCAATGGAGAACAAAGAGTTGTATGCATACTCTGCATCAAATGGTGACATACCAATAGCCAAGTTGAGGTGATTATTGTTTGCAAACTCAGCGAATAGCAGCCAGTCGACTCAGTTGTCCTGGTAGTAGTTGACCACCACCCACAAGTAAATCTTCAGCTCCTGGTTTGCCCTCTCCATCTGACTATTGGTTTGTAGATGGTGTGCCATTGACAGTGCCAGTTCTCACATGGTTCTACATTTGCTTGGTGTAGTGCATCACAAATTGCAGGCAATACAATACCATCTTTTTGTGCATGCTATTGAGGCACCACACTCGCTTTATAAACATGTCACACATTGCTGATGCATTATCTGTGGAGTGCACAGGCAGGAAATGTGTGCATTTTGTTGATTTATCATACACAATCTATACTACATTGTAGCCTTGAGACACTGGAAGGGGCCCCACATAATCTGTCAAAGCATGCTGCCATGGGCCACTTGGTACCTCCAGGAGTTGCAGAGGCCCAAGAGGCTTCTGCCTCTGTGATTTGGTAGGTTGACACATCTCACAACCATTGATATAGCACTCCACATACTCAGACATCTGTGGCCAGTAGTAGTTGTGAGCAATGAGGGCCAGCGTGTTGGCATGCCCTGGGTAACTAGCTGTGATGGAGTCATGATAGGGCTGGAGTGTCATCCACTTTGCCTCTCCATTGTCCAGCATATAAATCAATCCTCTGAAGTGCACCAACCTGTCATCCACCACAAACTCCTTCAGTTGTGAGCACACCAGGGCAGGAGCCATCTGCAGGTCCCACAACAGTGCTAGCTTCCTCAATGCCTGCTTAATTACTTCACACTGCCCTAGCTCAACTACTACTCCTCTCTTTGCCTTCCTCTTCTCTTCTAACCTATCCTCTAGGAATATCTGCTGGCTTGCATTGTCAGGGTTGACCTTATGGTCCAGGCATTATAATAAACCATCCAGGCCCATCCTTAGACATCCAGGTCTGTGGTGAACCCAAAACATGAAACATTTTAAGAATATGCTCCACTTGGCTTGTAGCCTGTTGAGGTCTCACGCTAATATGAAAAACTCCAAGTTACAATGGTTGGAGAATATGTCAACAGGGTGTGGACTCCCTTCCAAGTATGATTGCCAGGCCTCAAACACCCTCACCACAGACAACAACTTCTTGTTGTAAATGTCTTAATTGTATTCTGCCAGCTGCATTGCCTTCAAAAGAAAGTGACCAGCTGCCACTCTCCATTTTCCACTTGCTGAGACAGAATTGCCCTAGTTACAAAATCCAAGGCATCTGTCTCAACACAGAAGAGGGATATCCATGTCTGGCATCATCAAAACTGGGGCTGATATAAATGCACCCTTCAAGGTGTTGAACACTAACAGCTCTTCCTTCTTCCACCTCCACAGAACATCCTTCCTCTTCAACTGCTTCAAGGGCCTAGTGATCTCTGCATAATCCTCTACAAGACAATCAAAAAAGTTGCAAAACCCTAGAAACTAGTTGACATGCTGAAGGTTCTTGGGAGTTGGCCAATTTGTAACACCACTCACTTTCACCAGATTCATGCCTGATGTGGCCTGGAGAAATCTTCATCCTCAGGTACTCTACTTCCATTGTCCAAAACTGACACTTCTCAGGTTTTAAAAAGAGGTTAGCCTGCATGAGACCTCATGAATGTGATTGTCATGCAATGCTGGGTCTTCTGAAAAAATAATAATGTCATTGAGATATATGATCACAGTCACATCAACCAAGTTATGAAACAAGCTGTTCACTATATGTTCGAATACTGCCAGCACTACATTGAGAGCCTGAAAATCAACAAGGTGCAGTGAGCCATCTTTCTACAAAGGAGACTGGTGCACTGCACAATGCCCCCAATGGTCAGATATATCCTTTTTCCAAGTTGTCATCAATGAACTTGTGCAGCACATGTAATTCTATTAGTGCCACTTGATACAATTTCCCTAGGGGTGGAACTTCAGCACTGTCAATGAAGTCAATTCCCAAGCTGTGCTTTTGATGGGTTGGTAACTGCTCTGACCTCATCTTGTCAAAAACGTCCAAAGACTCATAAAACTCCACACATGCCATGTCCTCCACCTGCTGCCCTTTTGCTGCTACCCCCTGCACATGCTCTGCCAGCACTTGTAAAAAGCTCTGCCCACTGTGCTCCAAACAAGCAATTAAGGCCTAGCCACACTCCTTGTTAAATCTAGGTTCCACTACTGTTTCCAAAAAGCGCTGTCCTTGCTTAGCATGTCTCCCTTCTTAATGTGGTGAATTGCATTGTTGATACACACTCTTGCCAGCCTCACCACCTACTACCTCTGCTGTCCCATGAAACAAGTCCTCTGTGTATGCTTCCTCTTCAAGCCCACAAGCTACTCTGGACAGTCTGGCAGCAGTAGTTGTTGCCCCACTTGCACTGTAGCAAATGCCTGCATCAGGCAATGCTATTCCACTGCTACTGCCATCCTCTTCTATTGTTTCTAGCCACATGCTGCCACACCCACAACCTCTGACCCTGCCATCTGCAAGCACACCTCACCACACTGTTCAGACTCAAACTTGATTGTTGACTGCTTGTGATTAATCATTGGATTATAGAGGTGCAGCTAGTTAACTCTCAGAATCAGATTGTTATCACCAATGTCAGCAACATTGAAAACCAAGGTTTTTATGTGCTCACCCATTGCAATCAGCAAATAGACCTCCTCCATAATCAAAGCTGACTAAATCTCTGAGTTGTCGATTGTATGCAGATGCAATGGCCTCCTTTTCTGGACTGCAGGCAGGACCTGCTCATAAATAAACTGGGAGTTTATAAAACAACAGCTTGCTCTAGAATCTACCATGGCCCACATGTCCACAACTATTAGCATTGAGCCTGCTCCTTAAATGTGCAGCATCACTGGCATTTCCAGTGCCAAGTATAGAGACTATGGTAACCTCATGTGGATAACTGCCACCCCCTGCCAACACTCCCATTCTGTCAACCCTTCTTAATGCTTGCCTCATTGGGACTATGCAAAATAACTCCATTCATAGGTGCAAGTACATGGCACCTATTGGTTGCATCCACTGTGATGTTGCAGGGCAATTCTACACAAAACCAAGCTTCAGCACCTCCTCCATCCTTGCTTCACCCCCAACCATTGCCTCCAACACTGCTGCTCAAATTGTTGCCACCCATTGCAGGCAATCTGCCATCAAGTGGCTGAGCTTTTTACATCTGAAGCACTTCTTTAGTGCTAGGGCTGCCCTTACTTGGTCAACATCCATTGTGTTCAGATCTGCTGGAGGTGGAGGAGGAGCTGCATGTGTATTGTGCCTACTGGAGCATTGCCTACAGTTGATATTGATGTGCAGGGATTGGCTGCACTTGCCACATGCCATGCCCTCATCCAGCACACTGCAATGTCTGCCAACTTACTCTCTTTGCACAGCAAAATGTCATGTGCTTGCTCTACTATCTCATAGTCCATGTTTATAAGGGCCTTCATTTCCACAGTACTCAGGCCCTTCAAGAAATGGTCCTTTACATAGTTGCTGTCAGCATTCACAGCACTTAGCTTGCTCTTGAGTTCAAAAAAGGCCATGCAATACTTCATGATTGACCTTGAGCACTGTTGGAGGACTGCAATGTGGTTCAACATAACTTATGCTGGATTATGCAGACCAAACACCACCTTAAAGTCAGCCAGCCATGCCAACTACTGAAAGTGCTGGAGATTTAAGGCCTTGTCATTACCTGTTAGGGGACATTCCTTTTCACTTATATTTCTTTGCTTCAGTCATTCTTCTTTGAATTACTCAGTTCCAATGCCAAACTCCCTCAAATGTCAAGTTGGGCTGAGTTTTAAAAGAGGAAAAATTTCTGCCATCTAGCCATTATTTTTCCCCTGTTTTCAGACTCAGCCACACAGCTCCCTAATGCGTAAAATGGTGACTGTGCATTCAGAGAGCATTTCCTCCAATTATGTCTCACCTATATCCAGCTCTGCAGAGATGACTTCTTTTTTAATGAGCTGAAAATTGTGTGGGTCCTGTCCTATATAAAGTTTGGATGGGCAGCCACCTATGCAATGAGGGTGTTCCAACGCCTGAGTGGCATTGCAGAATTTGTAGGCTGAGCCGAGTTTGAACAGGAGGTCCAGAACAAGTTCTTTTCCTGGAATTCAGCCAAGGCTGTGGTGCTGATCCTCTGCAACAAGAATCAGTATAGACAGGATAAGCAATCCCTCAATGAGTATATTGACTTGTTTAGAGCCCTGGTTGAGCAAGCCAAGTACTTTAACAGCCTTCAACTCTGCCTCACATTTTGGGAAGGCCTACACCCCACCCTCATGGAATGCATAGACAATCTTGCAGAAGGATGCTCTTCAAATAGCTAGGTAGCATTATGATACCAGGTGGCATGAGACCAGTGGCAGCTCATGGAACTCAAGCATGATCTTTGTTGAGCAGCAGCCTCTGCTCCCTATGTGCAACTCTTGGCTCCTTTTCCCTATGTTTAAACGTTCTCAGTCTCTGCTCTGCCTCTTCTAACACTTCCTACATGCCTGGTCCTACCCTCAGGAGCCCCAATAAATGTAGATGCATCTTGGCAGCATTCTGGACTCCTGCTTCTATGCTGACATTGCAGCATGCCTAGACACTTTGCTCAAAGGTGCCCCCTAGAACTTGAGGTGCATTACCTGGCCCTCAAAAAACAGGAGGAGCTACTTTTGCAGCTCCTGGCCACTTATAACATAGCTGGGGTCCCCTCCTCCAACATGGCCCCTGTGGAGGAGTTCTCCAAAAAGGCATTGGATGATGGAGTTCTCATGGAGGTACTACAGAAGGATTTTCAAGGAAGCAACAGGTGAATAGTACACCCCCTTTGCCTAGTGCTAATTAGTTTGCCTGTCTGTTAGTAGATTCAATGAATACAGTCTCTGCTGACACCTCTGCATCTGCAACCCTAAGCACCTCCTTTGACGTACCTCCTCAAAATAAAACTGAACTTCTGACACCTTCCCCGTTCTCTCCATCACCTCCATTGCTGTGCCCTCATGTTCCTGCCTGGGAGCGCCACCTTCTCCAACACTACATAGTAGCCTCAACTCCTTCTTCTAACTTGCTCCAACTCAACATAGAGGTAGAGACTACCAACATCCAACAGGTCCATAGCGTTGTGGCCCTCCTGGATTCTGGAGCAACAGGGCTCTTTGTAGATGCTGACTATGTGGAGCATCACAGGCTCACCACTCGACCTCTCCTCTCCCCAATTCCCATGTATAACATTGATGGGACCCCAAATGAAGCTGGATCCATTTGTGCAGTAGTGGACCTAGTCCTCCACTACAACTCTCATGCTGAGTGGGCTACCTTTGCGGTTACCAGCCTGTAGAAGCAGGACATGATTCTTGGCTACACCTGGCTCCAGGAGCACAATCCAGAGGTTGACTGGGCCAAGGAAGAGGTGAGAATGAGCCGTTGCCCCAGGTGCTGCACTACCTGTGCAGAGGAAGTTAGGAAGGAGCAGTGCACCACTATGCGGGAATGCGCAGCTATCTGGGCTTGTTGAGTAGGACACCTTCCCTTTGTGGACCTTGACCTCTTAGACCCTCCACCCCTAGCATTCCCTTATAGAGAGGCCCTTTATGAGGATGACAGGCACTGTGGGGGGTATCTGAGACAGGAAGAGGACGGCAGAGAGGAGTTCCAACTTTCTTGGGACCCAGAGCAACCAGACAATGCCATTGAAGTAGAAGACCGCATCTATGCCACCACCCTATAGATACCGCCTACCGCTGAAGAGATCTGGGCTAGTCAGACCACTTCTCAGCAGCTGGCCCAGGCCTTTGTAGCAAACAACACCCCACAGGCATTCCGAGATGCAGTTCCCCACCACCTACATGATTTTGAGGACATCTTTTCTAAGGCTTCATTTGACTCCCTCCTAGAGCGCAAGCAGTGGGACCATGCTATTGAGCTGATGCCCAATGCTACTCCCTCTAGCTGCAAGGTCTACCCGCTCGCTTCCAAAGAGCAGGATGAGCTTGATGCATTTCTCCAGGAAAACCTTGAGTCTGGATGCATTCATCCCTCAAAATCCCCAATGGCCTCACCTGTGTTCTTCATCAAAAAGAAAGATGGTTCTCTTTGGTTGGTCCAAGACTATTGCGTGCTCAACACAATGACCATCAAAAACCACTATCCCCTTGCCTTCATTTCTGAGCTCATTAACAACCTCCGGGGTGCACAATACTTCACCAAGTTAGACGTACAATAGGGCTACAATAATATGCCCATCCAGAAGGGAGATGAGTGGAAGGCCGCATTCTGGACCAATCGTGGGCTATTTGAGCCCCTTGTCATGTTTTTTGGGCTCACAAACAGTCCAGCCACCTTCCAGACAATGATGAATGATATCTTCCAGGACCTGATTGCAGACAGAGTGGTGTGCATATATCTTGATAACATCCTCATTTACACTAAAACCCTAGAGGAACATCATCGTATTATGCGGATTGTCCTGGACTGCCTCTACCAACACCAGCTTTACCTCAAACCAGAGAAGTGCGAGTTTGAGCAGACCCGCATCGAGTACTTGGGGCTGATCATCTCACATGGAACAGCGGAGATGGATCCAGTAAAGGTGGCTGGTGTTATGCAGTGGCCAGTGCTCCACAACAAGAAGGAGGTACAAGCCTTTTTGGGGTTTGCTAATTTCTACCAGCATTTCATTCAGGACTTCTCCCATCATGCACACCTGCTATTTGACCTCACTGGGAAGGACATGGCCTGGAAGTGGGGGGATGCAGAACAGAGGGCTTTTGCAGCCTTCAAGGCTGCTGTCACCTCCAAGCCCGTCCTCATCTTCCCCAACAATGATCATCCTTTTCATGTTGAGGCAGACAGCTCTGACTTTGCGACAGGTGCGGTCCTGTCCCAGGTGTCAGGTTCCGCTGACCACGGGGGCTCAGTCCACTGGGCGAATACCTTACGTGGTGATCACTGTACCCACAGACACGGAGCGTCGGTAGGGCTTGGGGTGTGGGAGACCAAAGCGGGGTGGGAGTGGTGAGCGGGGGAGCGCCGGCAGCGCCAGTGTATGGACAGGTGCTGGGGGGGAGTGGAGGACGAGCGCCGGGGTTAGATGCGAGTCCCGGGAGTGCAAGAGGGTGGAACAGGCGAGCGCCGGTGAGCGAGTGAGTTCCGGGGTTCAAGAGACGATGGGCGGGGGACTTAGCGAGTCCTGGAGATGAAATCGGGGACGCGGGGTTTTAAGCGGGCCAAAAGGGGGAGAGGGTGGAGATAAGATGAAGGCAAAGGGAGCAGACAGAGATGGAGAGCCGGAGATAGAAGAGTCGGGAACTTAGAGTAGAGAGGGGAAGAGGAAGCAATTAGATTAGATCAGAAAATGAGACAAGTAGAGGCGAGACAGGAAGGCGAGACAAGACAAGTATGATAAGTAAAGGACAAGTGGAAATAACAAGACCGGGACGCGCGAGGAAAACAAGATCAAGACAAAACACACAGAACAATATGGGTTATGGTAATATCAAGACTAGAGTACTACTTACTACTCCACAACTTATATACTACACAGTAGGTAGGCCCCGGGATCCAGGCCCGGGTTCCAGTGGCGGAGTGCAGCACCGGGGCTTGAGGTGGGACCCAGGGGCCACGCGAGGCGAGGTTGAGACATGTCGCGCAGCGCGGAGGTCTTATACCGGAAACGCAGAGACACGCGGTGGCAGGGCAGTAAGGAGGGAGCGGGAGCGGGGCGGCAGGGCGTGGTGGTGCGTGATTGTGATACGTGATGCGTGATGGGGGTCTTGGCATGGGCCGGGGATAGCAGGTGGTGCCGGTACTGGTGTGGCGGTCACGGTGGTGATGGCCTGGGGGATGCTGCAAGTGGCAGTGATGGGTGGTGATGGCCGGGGGTGCCGCGAGTGGTGGTGGCTGGTGGCGGTGATGGGCACTAATGGGCGGTGATAGCTGGGGGCTGCCGAAGGGGTTGGCCGAGTAGCGGTCCGGGCCTGGGGTGGTCATGGGGGGAAGGGTTGGGGCCCCGGGGCCGGGGCTGAGTCCCGGGAATCTGTAGCGGGTCGTGACATCAGGAGTCTCCAGAAGTCTCCAGAAGATGGCAAGTGGCATCCAGTCACCTTCTACTCCAAGAACCTCAATGCTGTGGAATGCAACTATGAAATCCACGACAAGGAGATGCTAGCAATCATCTGGTCCCTGGAGGAGTGGCACCACTTCCTGGAGGGAGCCCAACACAAGTTTGAAGTTTGGACAGATCACAAGAACCTGGAGCACTTCTGGATGGCCAAGAAACTTAACCGTCGTCAAGCCCGGTGGTCCTTGTATCTTGCCAACTTCGACTTCTCCCTTCACCACAAGCCTGGACAAACTATGGGGAAGCCAGATGCGCTGTCACAATGCGCAGACCATGTGTCCGGAGCCAAAGACAACACCAATTTTGTACTTCTTTGCCCCGAGCTGTTTGCTATTTGAGCCTTGGAGGGCATGTCTGTCCAAGGAGAAGAAGTCAGTATCCTCTGGAACATCTGTTGGGGCAATTGGGAGGGACTTCAGGAGGACTCAGTTGCAAAGGCTGCCCTAGCCCTGCAATCTAGGAAGCCCCCTGGAGTCAGATCCGTACATGCAGAGGTATGTAGCTTGCAGGATGGCCTCCTAGCCTTCCAGGGTCGCATATACATCCCTAATGACCCAGAGCTGCATAGGCGCATTGTAGAGCAACATCATGACTCCCGGATTGCTGGACACCCAGGGCGTTGGAAGACGTTGGAGCTAGTATCCCAAAACTACTGGTGGCCCTAGATGTCAAGGTACATTGGCTCCTACACCAGTACTTGTGACCTCTGCCTTTGGACTAAGCTCCAACGTCACCTCCCAGTTGGACAGCTACACCCTCTCCCAGTACTAGCAGCACAATGGAGCATGGCCTCAGTGGACTTTATTGTAGAACTTCCAGATTCCCATGGTTACAATGCCATCATGGTCGTTGTAGACTTGTGCAGTAAGCAGGCTCACTTCATTCTTACCCATACCACTTGTTCCGCCCTGGGTGCTGCTAACCTCTACCAGAATAATGTCTGGAAGCTCCACAGCCTTTCTGATGCCTACGTCTCTGACCGGGGTCCACAGTTTGTGGTGGAGTTCACTTGGGAGTTGTATCGTCTGCTCCATATCAAGCTCTACACCTCTACCGCCTATCACCCGCAGTTCAATGGCCAGACTGAATGTGTCAATCAGGAGCTTAAACAGTACCTCTGCCTATTCTGCAATGAATAGCAAGATGACTGGGATGAGCTCCTACCTGAGGCAGAGTTCCAGTACAACAACCACATTCACTCTGCCACCAAGGTCTCCCCTTTCCTTCTGGACACAGGTCGTCACCCCCACATGGGCTTTGAGCCTCCAGGACGTCAATCAGAGAACGAGTCCATCAATGACTTTGTAGACCGGATGTGCAAAGCCTAGAAGGAGGCTAAGGCAGCTCTGACCAAGACTAAGGACGACATGGCCCAATACTATGACTGTGGGTGACTGCCGAGTCCCACCTACAAGCCCGGCGACTGTGTGTACTTGAATAGCTCAGACATTGCTACCACACAACCCTCCAAGAAACTGTTTTATCGTCAATTGGGACCATATGTGGTGGAAAGACAGGTGGGCCCTCTAGCATATTGACTCCGTCTGCCCCCTGGAATGTGACAGCTCCATCCTGTCTTCAATATAGTCAAGCTCCTGCCAGCTCTGGATGACTCCATACTGGGACAACAAGCTTTGCCACCCCTGCCCCCAGTCCTAGCACCAGACAGCCCAGAGTATGAGGTCAAGAAGATTCTGGATAGCCGCCTGTTCCATCGCAAACTACAGTACAAGGTAAAATGGAAGGGCTATGGCATTGAAGACATCTCCTGGGAACCAGCTGATGGCATTCATGCACCCACCCTAGTTAGGGAATTTCACTGCACACATCCCAATGCACCCTGTGCCATTCGAGGTATCTACCCCATCTTGTCAACTGATCAAGCAGTTCAAAATCTGTTTTACCCAGCACATTGAGGCGCTGCACTCTAGAAGGGGGGTGATGTCAGGGGACGCTTCTTTTCACTTATATTTCTTGCCTCAGATCACTTTTTCTTGAATTACTCAGTCTAGTGCCAGACCTCCTCAAACGTCAAGTTGGGCTCATCAAGTTGGGCTGGGTTTCAAATGAGGGGAAATCCCTGCCATCTAGCCATCATTTTCCCCCTCATTTCAGACTCAGCTGCACATGTGATCTAGACATGTGATCTAGACATGTGATCTCAGCAGGTGACCCAGACATGTGACCTGGACATGTGACCTGGACATGTGACCACAACATGTGACTCCAACATGTGACCCCTACACATATATTAATATACTTTGGATTCTCCTCTGCCAGTTGTGTAATTAGCCGCAACCTCCAGAGGTTGCCCTTACACTATTACCTCCAAGCCCATCCTCATCTTCCCCAACAACAACCGTCCTTTTTATGTTGAAGCAGACAGCTCTGACTTTGCAACAGGCATGGTCCTGTTTTAGGAGTCTCCAGTGAATGGCAAGTGGCACCCAGTTGCCTTCTACTCCAAGAGCTTCAATGCTGTAAAACGCAACTACAAGATCCAGGACAAAGAGATGCTAGCAATTATCTAGTCCCTGGAGAAGTGGCGCTACTTTCTGGGGGGAGCCCAATACAAGTTTGAAGTCTGGACAGATTACAAGAACCTGGAGTACTTTTAGACGGCCAAGAAACTTAACTGTTGTCGGGCCTGGTGGTCCTTGTATCTCACTAACTTTGACTTCTCCCTTCACTACAAGCCTGGACAAACCAATGCGCTGTCACAATGTGCAGACTACAAATCTGGAGCCAAAGACAACACCAACATTGTGCTCCTTTGCCCTGAGCTGTTTGCCATTTGGGCCTTGGAGGGCATGTCTGTTCAGGAAGAAGAAGTTAGTATCCTCTGAGATATTTATTGGAGCAACCAAAAGGGACTTCAGAAGGACTCAGTTGCAAAGGCTGCTCTGGCCCTGCAGTCCAAGAAGGCCACTGGAGTCAGATTTGTATGTGCAGAAGAGTGGGGCCTGCAGGATGGCCTCCTCATCTTCTAGGGTTGCATATATATTCCTAATGACTCAGAGCTGCATAGGCGCATTGTGGAGCAATACCACAACTCCCAAATTGCTGGACACCTAGAGCATTGAAAGATATTGGAGCTGGTATCCTGGAACTACTGGTGGCCTCAGATGTCATGGTACAACAGCTTCTATACCAGTACTTGTGACCTCTGCCTTTGGACTAAGCCTCAACATCACCTCCCGGTTGAACAGCTACACCCTCTTCTGGTATCTGCAGCATGCTGGAGTGTGGCCTCTGTGGACTTCATTATGGAACTTCCAGACTCCCATGGTTATGATACAGTCATGGTTGTCATAGACCTGTGTAGTAAGTGGACTCACTTCATTTGTACTCATACCACTTGCTCTGCCCTAGGCACTGCTAACCTCTACTAGAAAGATGTCTGGAAACTCCATGGCCTCTCTAATGTCTACATCTCTGACCAGAGTCTACAGTTTGTGGCAGAGTTCACTCAGAAGCTGTACCATCTGCTCCATGTCAAGCTCCACACCTCTATTGCCTACTACCCACAGTCTGGTGGCCAGACCAAATATATCAATCAGGAGCTTGAACAGTAGGATGACTGGGATGAGCTCCTACCCAAGGTGGAGTTCTAGTACAACAACTATATTCACTCCACCACCAAGGTCTCCCTGTTCCTTCTAGATACAAGTCATCACCCCCGCATAGGCTTTGAGCCTCCTGAATGTTGATTGGAGAACAATTCTGTCAATGACTTTGTAGACCAGATGTGCAAAGCCCAGGAGGAGGCCAAGGCAGCTCTGACCAAGGCTAAGGACGACATGGCCTGATACTATTATAACCATGGACAACTGCCAAGTCCCACATACAAGTCTAGTGATTATGTATACTTGGATGGCTCTGACATTGCTACTATGCAACCCTCCAAGAAACTGTTCCATCATCAATTGGAGCCATATATGGTGAAACGACAGGTAGGCCCTTTGGCATATTGACTCTGCCTGCTCCCCAGAATGCAACAGCTCCACCCCATCTTCAATGCAGTTAAACTCCTGCCAGCCCTGAATGACCCCATACTAGGACAACAAGCTCCACTGCCCCCGCCTCCAGTCTTGGTGCTAGATGGCTCTGAATATGAAGTGGAGAAGATTCTGGACAGCTGCCTTTCCCATTGCAAACTATAGTACAAGGTAAAATAGAAGGGCTATGGCATCAAAGACATCTCCTGAGAACTGGCTAATGGCATTCACACACCCACCCTGGTCAGGGAATTTCACTGCATGCATCCAGATGCACTCTAGGCCATTCAAGGTATCTACTCTATCTTGTCAACTGATCAAGCAGTTCAAGACCTGTTTTATCCTGTATGTCAAGGCGCTGCACTCTAGAAGAGGGGGTGATGTCAGGGGACGTTCCTTTTCACTTATATTTCTTTGCTTCAGTCACTCTTCTTTGAATTACTCAGTCCCAATACCAGACTCCCTCAAATGTCAAGTTGGGCTGGGTTTTAAAAGAGGAGAAATTCCTGCCATCTAGCCATCATTTTTCCCCTCGTTCTCTTTGGATTCTCCTCTGCCAGATGCATAACTATTAATACTTATTTACCTATACTATATTAATATACTTGGGATTCTCCTCTGCCAGTTGTGTAATTAGCCACAACCTCTGGAGGTCACTCTTACAGGACCCCATGGTGATGATACATGACTATGCCAGAGCCAAATCTGTCAGATACAACTATGCCCAGAAAACCTTTTGTGCCCAGAAAACCTTTTGTGCCCAGAAAACCTTTTGTGCCCAGAAAACCTTTTGACAATCATCATAGAAGACTTCAAACTCAGCTGCTACCTTGACCAGTCAAATGAATGGGTCTGCAAGGTCCTTGAAAGCCCTAATGTATGGGAGACTGATAGTGGGCTTCAGACCTGATCCACACCCCACTCCATATATAACACATAGGCTACAAGGGCCTCCAGCTCACTGTAAATCTCCCCCAAACCTGCTTGGAGTTGCACTACCAGGTTCTTCCAAAGTGTTGTAAAGACCATGTTCACACTTGTCTCCTCCAGAAAAGAACCAGTGGTGGCCTTGTGTGCAACAGAGTGGTGGACATGTCAAGTGAAAATTTTTGCAAAAATTTTCAAGTTCTATTCATGTGTCAGGCTGTGACTGTAATCTGCAATGCAGTATAGTTGATGGACTAGTAAAAAAGCTGTGTTTAAATAAGGATACAATGGAAATGTAGTTACATACCTAGTAACAAAGTGAATAGAATTAAGAAATGTAACTACACCAGTACTATTGTTATATCCAAGTAGCATGGAATGTACTGTATGGTAGAGGTAAAATGATATGTATCATGTATTATAACACATCTTATGGCTTGTTCCTCACCACTCACAATGACAATGGCTATTTCTTTGGAACAAATGCCTGGACTGGCAATGACTGCTTTAGAATGTTGTATCCATGAGCCTCAGCAGCTTTGAATATGACAAAAAGTTGCAGTTCCATCTTACTAAGAGTGCTTAGTGAGATTCTTATCAACTATTTTTGTTTATCATGCTCTTATAATTGTTTAGCAAAGCGCAAAAATCCCTACATACATACCATTATTTCAGACATCAAGTGCCTGTTACTAAAGTTGTCAAACTCTTATGAGGTGCAAAAATCTAGACAATTCAATGGAGGATTGCTTTCTATTTTAATATTTCAAAGTTGGTCTAAGAAGACTAGAGTGAGCATTTGCAAGTGACATTATTTTGGTGAGTAGGATATAACAGGTAATAGTGGTAAGTAAATCTAAAATTGCCAGGCTTAGCTGTCTATTTATTATAATAATTCCCTGTGGTTACAGCACAAGCTTGATGTATAATGGCTGTAATTGCAGGATTCAAACTTTGACTCAATGCACCAGAACCTTCTATGTGTTGCATTATAGAATTCCTGCAATGGAGGAATTGAACCAGTGACTCTAGAAACAAAAATACACATCTTTGAAGTAATAACTATTAAGCCACATGCTCTTTTCTATAAACCTAACCAGCTAACCATTACCTGGGCAAGCTGCCTTCACAGCTCTTTTAATAAGTAAGCTAAGATCTAACAAATCTAACTAACATAACCAAGCTAACCTAACCAAACTTTTGTAACCTTCCTAACTTCCCTAACCAAGCACTAACTAAGCTAACTTCCTTAACCATGTCCTAACCATGTGTGCAAATAGGTTTGTATAGGTAGATAAGCCCTTTGTGTTAGGTCTTTTGACTTGGTTTTGACTTGGTGAACTCATGAAATTACAGTGATGTGATATAAACACCAGGCCTGTAACTACAGCTGCACATATATTAGCCTTATACTGTAGTTATAGCATTTGATATAATAAACTGCCAACTACAAGTGAAATTGCTGACCACTATTTCAAACTGCAGAGGCAGCAATATGCATGCTCTTCTGGTTTTGTGTCATTCAAAGTATGTCTGATCCTTGTATTTTAAGTGCATCTATATATTCACCTATGGAATAGATAGGCTTTTGTTGTCCTAAAGTGCAATGAGAGAAACTAGACAGGAATGAAGGCTCTTGTGGGATATTAATATTGTCATGCCTTTTCTCTCATAACAGAACTAGCAAATGTTGAAATAGATAAAATCAGATTTGCCAAATAAAGAATAATTTGCATATCAAAAAGTTCCATGTTTTGAAAACAGCAAAGAATGATAACATGGGGTATTGAAGGGTATTCACCACCAACCCAATAATGTATGTTCTGAATTAGCAGTTGTTGTTGCCTGCACTCCAGTTGTTGGCTTTTGCCCACATTATTCAGAAGTGGACTTCAATATTAGCTCCATTAGTGTACTTAATGGCATTGAGTTCCTCCTTTGCATGAAGCAGCTCTAGATTGGACTTTGCACTGTGCAGGGCTGTAAGTAATTTTCATGCTTGAGTAGCAAATTCATCTATCTTGACACCAACTCTGATAGGGTTAATGACATTCAGGCTCCTTGCATATGCATCATGCTGCAACCACTCCTTCATAGTGTAGTTGGTAGTGCTCTACTACATTGTTAATGTAGTAGGAGAGGAGAGGTAAGAGGTGCTCTTGGAACCCATTTCAGAGGCATTTAGAATGGATGAATCCTTGAAGTCTGATTCAAAGGGGGTGGGATTTGGGATCTTTTCAGTCAAGTAATTGAGTAGACTATGACCACCTGCAGCCCTCAGTCAACATTGTTTTGAATATCACCCAATTTGATCCATCAAATCTTTCTTTTGTGGGCAGAAGGAACAAGGAGGAGTTTTAGAACATATATTCAGGTTGATATTTGAATTTTCAGTGGTAAGAAAAATTCATGAGTCATGCACAAATTTACTGAATAGCACAGAGCCCACAACCTGTTAGACACAAGGACTTAGTCAGTGTATAAACAAGTGTATTAGTCTATGTACCTATTAGATACAAGGACTAATACAATGTTAGTTATAGTGTATATGAGTATAAGTAAACAAGTACACACCTCAGTCAGTGTATAAACAACTGAGGTGCATACCCATATTTGAATTCCAATATGATGTGATACTGTATAGTTTTCTTTTCTCCATACTTTCTCTTTGCACTGCACTATCATGGCATGATAGGCATGATACAATAGATGATGCTGGAAAAAGAGCACAGTGAGGCTCAATAGAACAAGGCCAAGCTATGCAGAGGGGGTTTTAGAACAAGACCATTCACAAGGCAGAGAGAACAAACTAAGTTCTATTAGAAGTAGGAAATAATAAGTTATGGGCCAGAATTGAATGAGGAGAGTCTGAAACACATAGACAAATCAAAGGCAGGTAAAAACAAGGGGAAACAAGCTATATGAGATGAAACAAAGTACAAAGCTAGAAACATGAGATACAAGACACAAATGCAAGTTAAAATATCAAATACTGGAGGTTTACTGTAATATCAAGGCTACTTGTACTTTATACAAGAAGCTAGTTTAAGTAGGTGTTAGGTGGAACTTTGTGGCTGAATAACAGGTGGGTGGCTAATGCTTGGGCTGAGCAATGGTCAGATCAGAATGCAGGAGTCAGGTGCTGCAGGTAGTGGTGTGTCTGATTGAAGCACAGGTAACAGGTAATGATGTTGAGTGCTATATGATGAACAGGTGACATGGAAAAGTGATGAAATTAGCAGTGGTGCAGGGCAGAGCTAAGTCATGATGTTCTAAGGACTTGAGGCATGTCAGAAAATGTCCTAGGGCTTGGAGATTTGAAGCAGATGCCAGAGATGTGAAGGTGCATGGGTTGTGACAGCCACTAATTGAATGTAAACTTCAAGTCTCAGTTCTAATGATAGAGCTTACTAGGCCATGAAGCCTTACAATATCCTTCAAGTAAACTTATAAAAGCTATGAGACTTTAATTGTTATATGCACCAGTATGAAATGCACCATACTTATTATTCAGCATATTGCTATTCAAAGGTAATTACAACCTTTGGATTTCAGAAACAGACTCATGAAGTCTACTCCTATTGAGTCTCATAGCTTAGTAGAAATAGGCAAGAAATGTAATTTCCCTGCTGGCTTACAGTTTGCAATTTTTGACTGTTAACAGATATTGCACATCTGACAGAATTTCAGGACTTTCATGGTCATCTGAGGTCATCAATATTATTGGTTCAAGTATTCTCAGGTCTTGGTGGTACCAAAGTAACCAACAATATCATGTGCTTGCATCACCAGTTGAGTGACTAAGGGCCTATTGCATAGAATGCACAAGACTTTGCACCATGTCCATATCATACTATTGCTGTCCACAATAGGTCTTGTGCATAGTCTAGCACTTCTGTGCAGAGCATATCCTCCATGAAATGTTGACAATTAACACATCAAAACTCAACATCTTAGCATTGTAAAGGCTCACTTCAGCCTCCAGGCTAGTTGAGAGCCTCAGCCAGAGTTATATTTTCATATGCATCAAAATAGCTGAACCTCAGAGTAGGCAGTGGCTGGTGTCTCTTCAACCATGGTCTCAAGTTGATTATTCCTAAGTTGGTCTGCCTCAATGTGTTCTGAGCTTCACATCTTTCTTGAATGTGCCAGTTTTGCCAAAGCTTGTAGGCTTGCATAGTGTGGAGTTGGATGACATGTTGCTTCACTTTCCTATATTGATCATATGGTAGATCATCACCTTCAGAATAAATGTGCATGTCTGCATTGACATATTCATGAACTGCATGGTGTTTACTCTCAAAGTATTTGAAGAGGCAATTGGCTAACTTATTCAGTTCTCCTTTGACATGGGTTATGTTAAACTGATAGTGCAATATATAGTAAATCCAGTGGTGATTGAGTAGAGACAATGTAGATTGAGTTTTGATTTTGTGGTCAGTAATGATATGCATGTTGTAACCTATAAGTTTGTCTTCCCACTTGAAGTGCTCTTCAAGTGTTGCAAGTGTTTCAGGCTTATAAACAGCATAGTTCTGCTGAGCTGCAGTCAACTTTTTTGACATAAACTCTGCATGTCTATATTTTTGCTAGTAGCTTCTTTGGTTCTACATTCCTTTTACACCTGTCTTCAATGCATCACAGATGAGCCACATAGGCTCATCATTCCTAGAGTTGATAGTTTGAATGATAGAAGTCTTTGAACAAATATGCTTTATCATCTCAAAGGACTGGTACTGAGGTCATGTATAAAATCACTTTTGTTCCAAGTGCTAATCTGATCTGCTATATGCATGTATGTTCTAGAAAATCAAAGCACTGTTGGTGTATGAGTTGCCATATAAATGGTGCTCTGTTCTGCATAATTCTTACTAATGGCCCTGTATATGTTGTAATGTCTGGCAGAAATGTGCCAATGTAATTGACTAGTTCAATGAAATGTTGAGCATTATTGTAATTGCATGGAACTTGCTACTCTTGAATCTGGTCAGGTTGATTCTGATCAGAGTGGATACTCTGGTTGTTTATTTTTTAGCTGAAGCAATTTACTATTTCAGAATAGAGTTTGCACTTCTTCCATTTGAGGTACAACAAATTTGACCTCAAATCTTCAAAAATAAGGCAAAGTTGCTCTTTGTGCCCCTCTATTGAATCAAAGTAGATAAAAATATTATCCAAGTGAATATAGACAAATCTTCCAATGACATCTCAAAATATAGAGGTCATCAACCTCTGGAACATTGTAAGTGCATTGAAATTACCTATTTGCATAATTTTAGAATATTTTGGAAACAGGTTGAATTTTTTTGTATGCATCTGTCAGGTCAAATTTTGACCTGAACCTTGCTCTAGCTAGCTCTTTACAAATCACTTCCTGGTCTGAAAGTAGAGTAATGTCCTTTATTGTATTATCATTGCATTGGCACACACCTAACATAGTTCTTAGAGTGCTATTTTCTGTAAAACACATAGCAAAAGCACAGCTTGGGAGACTGTCTGTTGAGGCATGTCCTCAATGTGAGGCTATACCAAAAAGCCTATTAGCCTGTTTTAGTTGAGCTGGCCTCACAACTCCTCACTTGCTGCAGGCTCAATAGTTTTACCACTGTGGTCAAAATTTATGTGGGGCTGATTGGAACTGATACTTGGGATGGATTTTGTCAGGGGACTTCCTATTTTTTTCTTCCTTTTCTCACCCTCATTACTTCACTAGTAATGACTTTTATCCATTTTCCTTCTTCACCTCTATCCATTGGTATTACTCCCAGCATACAAAGTGCTCTGGTTCTTGAGTGCTGACACAAACAAGCCTTTCCAACCTCTGGCTTACATAAACCAGAGTTTGCCTTGCTTCTCTGCCAGATGAGTATTTGCTACAGTACTGCTTGTATATCTTCTAATACACTTTGGATCTTTAAAGGTTGCCCTTATATATTTCAGTGTTTCTATGTTAACAAGTACATAGATCACCATAGCATTTTCAAATTATAGCATTTGTTTTTTTTTCTAAGTATTTTATTAAAAGACATGATACTAAAGATCAAAGATCTCATTTTCAAGACAAAAATGGGTCATCAAGACTGAATGAAGATGCTGTTTCAAGATTAAAAATGTCATTCAAAGATAAAAGACATGTCTTTAATGTCAAAAAAATGCTGAGAACTAGATCAGACCAGCTAAGGTCTCATTGGGCTGCTTCTAATTTTTAGACCTAATCAAATTCACCCCTGGAATTAGACACAAGCCTGATTTGGTCTAATTAGATTCAGCCTCATGGAGACTAAACTAAATCTAACCCTCTCAATTATTGTTTTCAAGCTTTTTATAGTAATATTTACTTAATTATTGTACTTTACTTAATTTACTTTATGACTTTCTATACATTAGTTAACTTGACCTTGAGTTGAAATCTTTTTTAGGACTTACATAGTGAGGGAATTAAACTAGTGACCTTGCAAGTGAACTCTACTATAACTATTATAAATACTTACCGCAATACCAGAGAACCATTATTGAATTAGGAGCCCAAGAGTATTATATTTAGTACTTCTAGTATGTAAAGAATAGATTATTACTGTCCTTCAACTCAACTGTTTATGTGCTGAAGGACTTTTGCAGATTCCCTTCATGGAGTATACACTAGTTATAAATTCCAGTCATTTGCATAAAACACAGCTGAAAATTTCATGCCAATTGCTCATAACCTCAACAAATGGCCAACATAACAGTACAGAAATTCATATATTTTTTGGTATAAACACATGTAGTAGCCTTCTATAATTACAACACACTATACATATATGATTTGTGTCTATCTAATCAGGCCCAATAAAGGAGGCTTGTCAGCCCCAATCTAATCTAATTGGAATTTGAGCCTAATAAGCCATCAAGTAATTTTCCAACAATAGCTAAAGACAGACTGTATATTTTCCTGATGTAATCCATGTGCACACCATCCATCACATAATTTGAAATGTTACATGTAAAAAAAAAACATCCTCTAAATCTCAGCTTGCTACTCCAGGTCCTCCTTTAGATGCTCCAGCCCCTCAAGACAATGCCTGGAGTCACCTGTTTCAACTGGAAGCACAGGTGGAACTTACCCAGACCTCCATTTTTGACCATACCACTGAACTCTTCATTCTCTCCTAGGTGACTAAAACCATCTCTAATTTCCTCTGGGCACTCCTAGAGCACCTTTTTATAGCACCTGCTGCACTCCTGCCTTCCTTGTTGCCAGCATGTCAGATTACAACTCCCACCACTAGAGCAGGGTCATGCCAACATTTTCTGCCTAGCCTCCTAGACATGTACAGCAGTGACTGCATCCAGAAAGCATTTCCTCCAATTCTGTATCACCTACATTCAGCTCTGTAGTGATAACTTCACTTTCAATGAGCTGAAGATTGTGTAGATCCTGTCCTACATGAAAACTGGATGAGCAGCAACCTACACAATGAGAGTTTTTTGACACTCCAGTGGCATCACTAGCCTTAAGGACTGGGCTGAGCTTGAACAGGAATTTTGGAGCAAATTTTTTTCTGGAATCTGGCCACTAATTCTCTGAGACATGAACCAGTACAGACAGGGAAGGCATTCTTTGAATAAGTACATTGACTTATTCTGGGACCTTGTGAAACAAGCCACCTACTTAACGGTTTCCAGCTCTGCTTTACCTTTTGAAAAGAGCTACACCTAAGCCTTATGGAACACCTTGACAATTTAGCAGATACTAATGACTAGGTGGACTTGTGGTACAGAGTCATCTGAGGCCAGTGGCAGCTTATGGAGCTCAAGCATAGTCTATGCTGGACTGCTACCCCCTCATTCATAGTACAATTCTCCACTTCTATCCTTTATTTCTGCACAACAATGATAGTTGCTGCCACTTTCATTGCCTTTTTTAAGCACTACCACTACTCCTGGATACTCCAATAGATGTGGACACCTTCTGGCAGTGCACTATCCTGTGCTAACACTTTAGTGTTCCAGGTCATTTGACATGCTGTTGCATACTAGGCCTTGATGAGCACTAACAATTTTGGCCAGTAGCTGCTGCTATTCCAGGCACTAGTGCACTTGCCATGCCCAGGCTACTATTAATTTCCACAGCCTCTCCATGTCCTAGTTGCTCCTGCTATTTCTGTTACTAATCCTATTCCTACCACCAATGAGTCTGCCACTGCAGCTTTGCCACCTCTTCACCTGTATGCTGGCTTGCTAAACCACTCACTATATGGCACCAGCCTAAAGGAACTTGCCATGCCTAAAAAAAGACCTGATGGTGCCTACTGTCCCACTGCACTCATTTTTGACATTGAAAAATCCAACCACATATTCAGCTACTTCAATCACATTGTCAGTAGAGGAATTATGCTCCATTGCCTCAGATGTTAGAAATTAGGTAAAAACTGCTATAACTCTTAAACAACCCTTAGCAACCACTTCTGCCAATGTCAATGGCCTTGATAACACCTTACTAGAATTCAGTATCAACTACCTACTAGTAACTCCTTCTACTAATCACTTACAGCCAACTAACAACCAGCTTACCAATCTTGCATCAGTCAATTCCATTGAAACTTACATCAAATCCTTGGACCCTGGCAACTCCTCTACTATGCAGATCTGTGACCAGAATTCCCATGCAATCAGGTTTATTATGCTAGTAATTACTGATTTATGATCCCTTTATTGTTTGAAACATGCAATCCACTAGTGGCACTGTTGACAGGTTACTAGTGCTTGCTAAGAATGTGCTGTGCACTATTGGCAACTTCACTTTTTACTTGCAGATTTACATCCTATGATCACTTAGTGTGTTCAGTTGTAACCACCCTTATTGATGAAGAAACAACCTTGACCATTTGCAATCTCAATAGTAGTGTTAGGTGCACTATGCAGACCTTTCCTTGTAGTTGCTACAAGACTCCTCATGCCAAGAAGCCTCAGTTTGCAAACAATTGCCAATGTTACCATGGCTTCTACACATGTTTTCATGCTAATATTCCCAAAAAAAAAGTGTACAGGTCAAGAAGAAATATAAGCCCATTGATAAGCCCCTACTTGATTCAGCACATATAAGTCTCCCTATAGAGCCTTGCTACTAAGACTTGGTATAATTTTGCACTCTCTACTTTCCTTCCTGACTACTATATTAAAAGAACTGTAAGACACCTCTTAAAACATCCCACCAAACCACAGACCATGATCTATCCCACCTTGCTGCAACTTTCATCTTGCTGCACACCTCCTCTAACAAGTTTTCAGGCAGCCTCCCATGCTCACACCTTCTATCATCTCTGATATAAACAAACTGACAGGTGATGGAATGATGAAAGCTCTAAGTTGATGGACAGACAGTTCAGAAACATCATTTGTTTTAGTCTTTTACCAATGTTCTACCAAACCCCCTGGCAACATATATTTGATTATTTCCCTGAGACAGACAGCTTGATCTATTGTCAGTTGGCAAAGACTTGCTGACTCTTCTCTTTCTAGTCTTCCTTCATCTGTATATTTTTGGTATAAATCACAGTCTCTTACCTACTTTTCCTTATAAATTGCCTCTATGTATCACCTATGCTCTTAGCAACTTTGGGAGGGTTGCCATCTTTATTTTGTATAAATACTTTTTTTTGTCAGTATTAGACACAGAAAAGAATTATACATAGTCCTGCCTACAACTATCTTCACCAGAATTCAAATCTCTAAGTGACTTTACTTTTCTAAGTTGTCTTAGTGCTTTCCTCTCTTGGTGCACATCCCTTAGCACCTCCTCTCTTAGCTTTTATAGTGTTATTTGAGCACATTTAGTCTTACACGCCTCTTCTATGAACTTTTATACTTAGCATCTATAGCTGGGACCTAGTAGCTCCATGTAGCTAAGCACCTTCCAGCTCTTGACACCTTACTTTAGCATTTCTTGCTAACTTCTCTTGGCAACTGACAGTTCATAGTTTGTTTATACTCAACAGGCTTCAAATTTCATAGCAAGTTTCTGAGACTCTTGCAAACTTACTCAAAAGGTTTAAGTTGCTACCTACTCAGACAGCATTTAGCTCAATTTCAGGTTCATCACTGTTACCTTGAAATTAAACTAGTAACCAACAGCATTTATAAAGACTTCCAGATCAAACAATGCATCTTTAGTGACCTGCTTGCTGACATACCACTATTGGATCCCAATCCACTACTTTTCCAGCTGACTGGACAATTTACCAAACATGCATTGCCAACAGTTCCTTGCTGACCACAATACTAGCTTTTTTACTGGCAACAAACTTGATGTGCTTGTAGGTGAACTCTGGAGGCTGTGGCTCAGTCACACAACTGGCAGAGGGAGATCCAAAGTATATTAGAAGATATACAAGCAGTACTGTAGCAACTACTCACCTGGCAGAGGGAGATCCAAAGAGAACAAATCTGAAGACTCCCTAGGCCAGGTGTAATGCTTCTAGGGCCCCAGAAGCATGGGAAACAATTATACAGGACAACAGAAAAAGAATAACTCTACCTAAATAGTGGAAACTTCAAAAATTGCCTAAATAGAAAAACGAACATGATTACACAAGCAAGCAGGAAAACTCTGATTACTTAAGCCAGGAAAACTCTGGTTATGTAAGCCAAGTGTTGGCAGTGCTGGGAGGGCCACCTTGTCTGAGCTATAACTCCAGAACCAAAGCACCTCGGATGCTAAGAATAAAACCAATGAATAGGGCTGAAAAAGAAGCATAGTTGCAAACCTTTGAAAGGGGAGAAATAAGGGTGAGAGAAGGAAAAAAGAGGCAAGAAATGGAGAGTCCCCTGATAGTGCTTAGCAAATTTATGGCCAAACAAAACCAAGAATTTGCCTAGGAAGGCTCTGAGTCTAGCAGCCTATACACAAGCTTCTTCTTGCTAGTTGTAATCTCAACTATTTCCCACATACTTTAGACTGAACACAATAGACTCATACCTCAAGGTCTGCAAGATCTTACATGCCAAGATACAGGCTGGAGTTTATGAATCCTGCAATAGAGCTTATTGCTTGTGCTGGATTTATGTCCTTAAGAAGAATGGTAACCTTCATATTGTCCACAGCTTTGAGCTACTTAATAGAATCATTATATACTACTTTAGCATGCCACTGTTTCCAGACCATGTTGCTGAGTCCTTTGCCAAGCATATTTGGAGTGCCATGCTAGATCTCTATATTGGCTACAATGAATACTTTATTAACTCTTTTTCTTATGACTTGACCACCTTCCAGACACCCTTTGGTGCTTTGTGCCTAGTAACCTTTCCAATGGACTAGACCAACTTCATCTCCATTTTCCATAATAATATCAGCGTAACTAATTGCATGGGATGCTAGTCTTTTTTGCCATGATAACGCTTGATGCCTCAGATGAGAAAATGGATGGGGAGCAATTCAGTGGTGGTGAAGGAGAGGTTTGTGTCAACATGGAGAGAATGTACTGAGAATAGGTAGGCCTTAATAGTTTTAGGCTGAATATGGCCACTAAGGCTTGCAATCTATAAGAGGATGGCTTGTTTGGAGGCTGGTAGGATGGATCCATCAGAGTTATAAAGATTGTTGAGCTGCATGTGTAGGATGAATTGGTGCTGAGCAGTTGAGTATGTACAATGGGTGCTGGCTACAAGGGTGTGCCTAAGATAAAACACAACAGTTTGAGGGTGATTGTGGTTTTGCTGGTACCACTAAGCTGGAGGTGCTTCAAGCTGGGCTTTTGTTTGAGCCAAAGAGCAATTGTAAATATCTGCATGAAGGAGAAACAAGAAGCAGCATCAGCAACAGAAGTCTTGGAGAAGAAAAGCCACTGAGAAGAGAAAGAGAAGTCAAGGCAGCATGCTAAGGCAATCAAGTGCCTCACAAACTTCATTGTGGCTACAGACCAAATTAAAATGTGATGGATTGCATTGAAAACTGCATCATTGTCAATGTGAAAAATGATGTGACATTCTGAGAAGGCAAGCCCCCAGCATAGGGTGGCATACACAATAGCAAGCATTTCCTTGATCTGTATATGCTTTTTTTGCAGGCAATGAGGGCAGCAGGCTGCAAACCACTGAGTTTCCCAGTAGCCCTCAAGACCTTTAGTGCCACTAGCATTAGTGTACACATTGATTGTATAGTGAGTTGTTAAAATAAAGCAAATGCTGTTCCAGGAAGGTGCTGTGGTTGCCCACTATTCAAGATTTCTGCAAGCTGGCCCTGGGATGTGCTGCATGGCAAAGGGGTTAGCAGGAAAGGTTGCACCAAAGTTATACAAGCTGCATATAAATGCCTGAGCTGTGAGGATGACTTGCAAAGTAAATTGAAGAAATTCAGTGAGCTTGTTCAGCTTGCAACAGATGCAGTGGTGATGCAATGCCCATGCTGTTGTCAAGTCTTGCAAGTAAGCCAGCTTGTCTGAGAGCAGCCATGCTTCCATGGCTACTGAGTCAAGCTCTAGCCCGAGGAATTTGATTGATGTAGTGGGGCCAATTACTTTTGATGGCTAGAAGATGAGTTCCAGCTGGTTGCCAACTTTAAGAGCCCATGTCAGGAACTTATCAACGAGAGGTGGAGGGGTGAAGGAAGGGAAGATAGTTAGAAAGTCATCAAGGTAGTGGTGTCCATGGGCAGGAAAATTCTATTGCAGGATCCAGTGCAGAGCCTCAGCAAACAAGTTGAAGATATAGAGTGCAGAGTGCATGCCAAAGGCAAGAACCATGTTGTATAATAAACTTCTCCAGCCACTCAAAGCCTAGCAGAGGCTAGTTGTCAGGGCAGACAGGAATGTGTTGGAAGGCGCTTTCTAGGTTGAGTTTAACTATGAAAAAACTGGGCCTTGAGCTAATGAGGTCTTGTATGGCACATTCTACCATGTTGTAAACAATGCTGGCCTCTGCATTGGGTATTCCATCATTCACAGATTGCTTCTCTGGCCAAGTCAAGTGACAGATGTAGTGCACTTTAGATGAGCACTTACAGGTGACTGCTCCAATGGGCAATATGCAAAATCCACTGAATGGCAGCAAAACAAAAGGTCCACTTCTGTGCCTCTTGGCAACCTGCATGGCTATGCCATTGGAGAGGGTCTTTGTGACCAAAGCATTGGAGAAAGCAGTTTTAATATTGATACCATGTAAGCTGAGATTGGCACTAAATTGAATAATATGAGTTATAGTAGATACAAACAACTGCCTAGGGTACTTGTGTAAATAGTGGAACTATGCCACCACATTCAACATCAATTCAACATGAGGCAAAAGGACAGAGGGACAGGAGGAAGCATTGGCATGATGTCAGAGGATGAGTTCTTAGACCGTCCACTCTAGCCTTGCTTAGTCTGTGTTAATGTTGGCACCCCTATCTAGCCACCATCCAGACCGCTGCAGCCCTATCCAGCTCCCTTCCTGTCTTGGCATCATCATCTGACAGATCCACTGGTCTTTAGATCCACTCTACTTGTTGGCAGGCTTTTATGCTATTGGCTGGCTCATTCATGCTGATTATTACTGACTCATTAGTGCTTAGTACATACTAGCCCTATTAGTCAATATGTCATAGTCATAGTGTGTCCAATGTAGTATATAAGTAGGACTAGGAAATAAGACATCCACAGTCCTAGCAATAGCATTGCTTCTGGGTCTACACACTAGCTTGACTGTAAGCTCCTCAGTGATGACCTTGTCTTTTGCCCTCACCCTTCTGCTCCACCCCTTGCCGGTGGCCTGTCCTCTTGCCTGCCAGCTGCCTGCTGCTGTGCCCACTTGATGCTTGCTCCCTCCTGGTGGTGGGCTTGAGTGGTCAAAGCTTTGGCTTGGCTTTCCACAATGGAGCATCACCTTACACATGAGGTTTTGTGTTGGAGCATGCTGAAAGAATGGGGAGAGAGGTATTAAGAGGGTTGAGAGGCTGAAAACCAAAGGACAAGGTGTGAATGCCAAGGGCAGGCCCAGGCAAGTCAAATGAGTGGAGAGAGGAAGACTTGCCCTGCCTGCCACCTAATTTTTATGTTGCACCTTGGAGTGGTTGGCCTTTCCACACATTGAGCACATGTGAGAGCAGCCCCACAAGCAAGGAGAAATAGTGCATCTTCTATTGTTATACTTGTAGCCAAGCTCCTTGGAGTTAACAGGTGATTGAGCAATTAATGTGCCTCTGAACTGCTTCATGGGAATGGACTTGCAGTGAGCATACACATGTTTTGATAGGAGATTGCTGTCTCTGCAGCCCACTGTGAGTAGTCCCTGGCTGCTATGTCAGCTCCTCAATGGTTGAAGAACACTGAGTGATATGCAAAGACTGCATGCTACTCATACTCAGCCATCAGTTCCAAGAGCTGTTCTGTGTAAGCCCAGAATGTTTTAGTGGCTAATGCATTGTTGACATGAAAAGCAAGGATGCAAAAGTATGATTGGAGGGGAATGAGAAGCAAGAAGGGCATTTTGTACTCACAAGCAGCCCAGTGACTAACATCAAATTGGTTAGTGGCACCATTGAATGTATAAGCTGTTTTGCAATTGCAACTGATATGGTCCAGCTTTTAAAGGTCCATAGCCTTGAAGTCATGGGTAATTGATTGCAGCCAAGACTGCCACATTAGCATTGGAAAAACAGGATCAAAGAGAAAGAGGAACAGTGGAGGATGCACCATTAGATCCTACTGCTGCAATAGGGGGGACAAAGGACACCACCTGAAGTGCTGAGTTTGAGAAAATAGTTGTTGAGGCAACAAGCACTGTGCTGGGCTGAGAGCCAACTTTCTTAAGAAGCTGGGTCATGAGATTCATCAGCTGAGCATGAGATTTGCAGATTTCTGCCACTTCCTTAGCAGAGAAAGTGGCAGGTTTAGACATGATAGGAGGAGGAGGTTATGATAGATAAAGTGCTAATAATACAACTACTGGGAGCTCTGGGAGGCAGAGAAGAATTTCTCATTGGCATGCACTTGTGAACTAAGTAGAACAAACTCAAACACAATGCAAGAGACTACTGTAGCAAGCAGGCGCTGCAAGTGCAGTGTGAGACAACATTGGAATGATAAATTAAGTACTTATCTGCAAGCGCAGTGTGAGACAACAAGGTGTTATTTGGTGGTGCTTGCAGGTTATATGCTAAATTAAACAATGGTAAAGAAATAAAG
The DNA here is from genome assembly GCA_017657235.1 of Termitomyces sp. T73sscA. Classification (NCBI taxonomy): domain Eukaryota; kingdom Fungi; phylum Basidiomycota; class Agaricomycetes; order Agaricales; family Lyophyllaceae; genus Termitomyces; species Termitomyces sp. T73sscA. Next base: position 82,283 of record JAGGAP010000053.1, on the reverse strand, counting down.
CACAATGGCCAGGGTAGCCATATTATGATGTGATGTGATATGTGAAAGTGAAGTGGTTCAGTGAAATAAGTCTTTACCTGAATTAACCTTGGGCAACACTACTTCCCCTTGCTTGGTACAATAATGGTAGATGCAACTGCTACAGAAAGTCCATTGACTCCATTAAAGATGCAATTGGAGCCATCCCTCCCACAACTAACATTGCACCAGGGAAGGAAGCAAAGGCTACAGATATGAGTGGACTTCCACTAGGCAACAAATTGTGTTACTGATACTGTGTGCACTTCACAGCACATTTTTTATCTTTTGTTTATAATTGATCTTGCAATATATGGCATTTTTCACATCATCTTATTTATATTCCATTGCACTAATGGTGCATATAAGCTCACTGTAGTGCATAGTCACTACTTGGTCAATAATACCCTTTGAAGTACTAAGACAATGTGCCAAGCAGTACTGCTATTGTAGAGCATTCCTCAGCGGACTAGATTGCACCACAACTGCACTGGATGCCTATGATCAGAGTGTAGCAAACCTGCCCCAGTACTCAACCCCCATTGTGAAACAACAACAATCACATTTGCGCCACACACATGCATGCTCAACTAGTGCATCATGATGATGCTTGACACTAAGTATTGTGTGTCACAATCATCACATCATTTGGTGCAATTGCACTACTTTAGCTTGCATCACCATGACACCTTGGATTGTAAAGAGACTCCCATGCCTTATTTGAACCATGCATTGGTCTAAAAGGGGAGTATGTAACTGCTGGGTTACCTTATGCATATCTGATGCATCTGTGATGCATCTAGTTGCTTTATTTAGTAGTACACATGCATCCATGACATGTGCTAGTAGATTACATAAGACTAACATCTTGTATCTACAACATATCTAGTTTAATCCAATAATTTGGTCTGATTTAGCTACTGCATGAAACATGCAAGATTGTTCTATCTATAGCCAACTGCTACACTGAATTACCTTTTCCTCCTCCTCCTCTCCTATGCTCACATGTCTCAGCTTAGAAACAATGCCTCCCTCATTGCTATGGTGTTGCCTACACTTCCTCCTCCAACTTGCTGGGTTTAAATGTAGACATTGAGACTACTGATACACAGCAGATTCAGAGCATCATAGCTCTTCTGAACAGTGGTGCTACTGGGCTCTTCCTTGATACCAGCTATGTGGAACAACACCAACTCACTACTTGGTTTCTTTCTCACCCTATCCCTATCTATAACATTGATAGTACACTCAACAAAGCTGGATCCATCCACTCAGTGGTGGATTTGATTCTTTTCTACCAAACTTATTCTGAGCATGCTGTCTTTGCAGTTACTAGCCTAGAAAGCAGGATATGATACTTGGATTCTCCTGGCTGAGTGACTGCAATTCTGAGATAAATTGGGCAAAGAGTAAAGTGAGCATGAGCTGCTGTCCTTGATGGTGTTCTACATGTGCTAAGAAGGCTAGAAAAGACCATAGAGCAGCAGCCCATGAGCATGTTGCAAACCAGGCTTGCTGAGTTGGGATCTACTCTTTGCAGATCTTGACAAGAGGCCCTCTATGAGGACATTCAAGGTGTGATGAGTGAAGCCCAGATGGAAAATGGATATGAGGGTGAGTTTGTGTGCTCTCTCAACCCAGAGTCTCCAGACAAGGCTATTGAATCTGGTGATAGGATTTATGCAACCACCTTATGACCCTCTCCCCAACAGTAGCAGAGATTAGGGCTAGTCAGACTACTTCTCAGCAGCTAGCCCAGGCATTTGCTGCCAACTCTGCACCTAAGTTATTTCAGGATGCAGTCCCTCATCACCTCCAGGACTTTGAGGATGTATGCTCCAAGGCTTTATTTGACTCCCTACCAGAGTGCAAGCAGTGGAACTATGCCATCAAGCTTACACCCAATGCAGAGCCATCCAGCTGCAAGGTCTATCCTCTCTATCCCAGAGAGCAGAATGAGCTTGATGCCTTCTTGCAGAAGAACTTGGACTCTAGTCACATCCATTCCTCAAAGTCCCCAATGGCCTCTCCAATCTTTCCCATCAAGAAGAAGAATGGATCCCTATATCTGGTTCAGGACTATTGAGTCTTGAACACAATGACTGTAAAGAATTGCTATCCTTTATCACTTATTTCTGAGCTTGTCAACAACCTCTGAGGTGCATGCTACTTTACTAAGTTGGATGTCTGCTGAGGCTACAACAATGTGTGCATCAAGGAAGGCAATAAATAGAAGGCAGCATTCCAAAGCTTTGAACCTCTGGTGATGTTCTTTGGCCTCACTAATAGCCCAGCCACCTTCTAGACCATGATGAACAACATCTTTTGAGATCTTATAGCAGAGAGTGTGATATGTGTATATTTTGATGATTTCCTCATTGATACCAAGACACTAAAGGAGCATCGATGGATTACATGCATTGTACTGGAACACCATCAAAAGACAGAAATTGTATACAGTTCTGCCTATATCAAATCCTCACTAGAGTTCAGATCTCTAAGCAACTTTACTCTTCTGAGTTGTCTAAACATATCTTAATCTCTTAGTGCTTGTCCTTTAGTATCTCATTTCTTAGCACCTATGGTGTCATTTGAACACATCTAGTCTTATATTGCCACTGTCTTGGCACTTTGCTTTTGTACCTTTACACCTAGCACCTATGTATGCTAGAGTTAACTAGAGTTTAGTAGCTCCATGTAGCTAAGCACCTCCTTTCTCTTGCCACCTCATCTTACTTATAATTTCTTGCCACTCTTCTTGGTAACTGACAGTTTGGATCTTGTTTATATCTAACAGGCTACAAATTTCATAGTGAGTTATTGGGACCTGTCTAGGACTCACTTGACCAAAAGGTTAACTTGCCACTTATCACCTCCCTCTCTCTCTCAAACATCTCTTGCATGGTCTGCATCTGTGCACACAATTATGCCAAGTCCTCTGCTAAATTCAAGGCCACCACTACATATGAAAGGGCCTTGCCTTGCCAAGCCATACCTTTGCTAATGAGTTTTGGCATAAGTACTGTGGCCTACTGTGGATCAAACTAAGACACTAAGTCAAAAATACTACAACAGTAGCAAAGAAAACTCACTCTAGCAACCATTCATTGCCGAGGCATCAACATGCCCAAGTCCTTGCTAAGCAACAGTTGCCAAATGGCAGGATCCCTCTTCTCCATCCATGCAATCAGTGCCAGCATAGAGGTGACCTTTTTCAACCCTCTTTGGCAGCCTCGCTTAAACCCTGCTTATTGCTAGCATTGTTGTCCTTCTTAGCATTGTTGTTCCTCTTAGCATTGTTGTTCCTTCCTGGTTCTTGCTGCACACTGTTGATATCCATTAGCACTGGTGCACTAAAGAAAGGACTCCTGAAGAATTTAGCTTAAGTTGAAAAAAGCACATAAGTAAGAGACTCACCTTAACTAGCTGGGCCCAGCCTCTGAAATGTCTACTATTGGCAACACTCTGCATGTGCTGCCAATGCCACCTCCAAGTTCCAGACTTTACTGTTTACTACTTGTCTGGAGCTAAGCAATTTTATAGGTGTACACACCTGCTTCTCCTTTTTTTTGCCCTTAGCAGGTAAAGAGGAGGCCTTGCACTTGCTGCTATTCTTGCTGGATGTTCTCATGCCTTGCTTGAGTCCTTGCTACCTGTGCCACCTACTGTTGCAAATTCATCACTTTGTTCTATTGGCAAGGCCAAACTCTTCTCATTAATGCTGGCCTCACTGCCACCTGCAACTAAGGCCTTTTGTACTTCCACAAACTCCCTCATCTGCCTGCTCAAAAGTTTTAATCACTATAAAGTTAGGTACCTGGCACACCTTTGACATCCACACATGGACCCTGAACTCTAGAACACTCCTGCTAAACATCTGGAGCCCCTAGTTTAGCTTTGCTAAACTCCCATCAACTCTGCACACTACTGCCTTTCCATGTCACCAGACCATCAACTGGCACTCATTGACAGCAACTAATCAGACCTGCCACCATTTCACCCCTGCACTTTGATCAGACCTACTAAATCCAGCAGACTTAGCTCTGCACTCCTATGCCTGACCCAACTTCTTAATCAGACCTCTGGCGCTAACACCCACCCTACCCTGTTATACACCTCCACACTCCAATCAGATACTTTGGTCAAACCCACTGCTACATCCTCATGTCTCAGCCAGACAACTGCTTGATGCTAATGTCCTGCTCTGCCTTAGACACTACCAGGGCTCACTCCAGAGCACCAAAGCTCATCCACCCTGTTCCAGGGCACCCCTATTTAAACAGACTACCTCAATAGGATGCAGTAGACTTGATATTAACATAACCCCCTAGTCTTGTTGATACTTTGTTGATACTTCATGCTTCATCTTTTGCAACTTGTCTTCTCTGCCTTGTTCCATTCCATCTCATCTCTTACTGTTTCTAGTCATTGTCTTGGCTCTCACTCCATTACCTTGCCTCCTCCTTCTTCTTTGTTCACTGTCCCATGCTCAACTCCTGTATTCTTTCTCCTATCTACCCACCTAATACAACTATTGACTCATATTCTCTTGTAATTAGCCCCTCCTGTGCTTTTTTCATTATTGCTTGCTAAGCCTCAATCCTGCGCAAATCATGCCTGCATTTTCTCTAGTCCTGGAGCTCATTAACTTGCCTTGGAACACCTACTGTAACTCTGGCACTCCACCCCCACCTCCTCAGCACCCCTCTGAGTCCAGAGCACCCTCTTGTCCTCCAGAGCACTCAGAATTAGCTCCAGAAGTGTACTTAGATACTGGGTCCACCTAGCAAGAACTTGCTCTACCTAGCAAGAACTTGCTCTGTGTGTGTAGCCCCCAAGATTAGTGAAAGCTAACAGATATATCATCATGCTCTCAAGTTTTAGCACTGCTCAAAGTGCAGGCATGTTTCAAGATGCCACAATAGTAACAAGGAAGAGCACCAGTGAGGTACTAGCACCTCCTGGATTGTTGTTGACCTAGCATTTGTTGCACTACTAAAAATCAGCCACCGATTGCTAAGAAACATAATGAATTCTTACTCCAAACTATACCAGTTTTCAAAATTCTGCTGCAACTCCCAAGCAAAGGACTTCTTGCTTCTCATCTCCTTCATCACCACCCCTACCTCCATCCACATGTCCAAGACAGCCTCTTAGCAACACATTGCCAAGAGAACCTTTAACTCTGAATTAAATGAAGCCTTTTAAATACCATAATTTGTTTGTGTACCTCTCTTAATAAATTATCTTTCTGTATTTGCAGCTAGAATACATTAGAGTACATACTAGAAGGAGTCAGAAAAAAATGTAAACATAAATATTATCATTTATCTTTATCCATAGAAAATGTTTTCACAATTGAGCAAGATCTGACAGATTGATAATGTTCCAGGTAGTTAATAAATGTACTGTTGTCATCTATTCAGATTGATTGATTTCTAATTTTCATGCTTATTGCCTGCTGAATTATTGTATCTGAGTTCAATCCTCAATCTCATTTCATGAACTAAGTATTGATCAGATTTATTGGTATTTTACAAGAGTGCTACATCACTATGTATTCCAGTAGCATATATAATTTGCTTCAAATGAATCTTTTTTTGTGTTTATCCATAATTTGAGATGTTTTTACGTTTGAGGAAATTCTGACAGTCTGATAATTTTCCAAGTGGTTAATAAGTGCACTGTTATTGTTGCTGAGTGCAACATCAAGCAATGTTTTTCCTTCAGTATCTTTGACTGTTCTGTCCCATCCACAGTCAAGCAAATTTTCCACTGTTTCAATTCCTTCTGAAAAATATGTCAATGCATAATAGAGTGTGTTGTGAGATATTGATTTGGCATCATGATCCAAAAGATATAACACCACATCAGATCTATTATATGCAATAGCAAAATCAAGTGCTGTGCATGCTGGAATCTTTGACCAGTTTGCTAGAGCAGACATCAAAGCTGATTCTTTTTCAACAAGGGCAATTACTACATCCAAATTGCCATAGAAGGCTGCATAATGCAAAGCAGTCCGACCATTAATATCATGACAATTGAAGTCTATTCCTCGTTTCACTAAATCATAAAAGTCTTCTGCATTTCCAAACTTTGCACAGTTAAACAAGATTTTATTGCACCATTGACTAGCAGGCTTAAGCAGGTTGGGAACACTCCAGTTTAAAAGGCTTTGACACATGGCATGATTTTTTTTTCTAAGTGCCACTGTATAAATGACAGGCAGTGCATTCATTATTTGTTCTTGACAATCTTTCCAACCAGGAGGAAGTTTATCTATTTTAACTCTAAAGGAAAACATTTTAATGAAGGTTGCAATCAGCTGAAAATGTGGAGTACTCTCTTCTATAGCAGATTGAGAAAAAAAGCTTGTTGCTCTTGATAGAGAATATTTGATTGTAAAGGAAAAAAGATTAGTAGATGTAGAAAATCCAAAGAAGTATGAGTTGAGCAAGCCACAAGTACCCTCAACAACAATTTCTTTAACTGAGTCATTAGAAGAGAGGTTAAAAACCCAACCTAAAGAGTTTTGACTCAGATGGGAAAAATAGTCCCTATCTGATACTTGTTTCTGCTCTGCCATTTTCAAAGACTCTCTGTGTATCCATGGCTTTCTCTTTGGAGGTGACTTTTGAGTATGGAAATTCCAGAAGTGCAAGCATGCATATTGTATCAGATGAAAAGCAGAAAACAAAAGCTGAGCTAAATAAAACATGAAGGGGATGCGGTAGGGACAAGCAACAACCATAGCTGGAATCATAGATGATCCAAAGTAGAAGAGAAAAGTAAGAGCAGTGATTCCAGCAACAACTGCACATATTGGGCTAGACAGTTGTGAAACATAAAGAGCCAGTCCAACGAGAAAAATTGCAACTGAGCAATGTAAGATTAATGGAAGACCCTCAATGATATCACAAAGTTTCCATTTCTCAAGTCCTTCAAAGCGAAAGTGACGAATTAAAGCACGGGTCCTGGCATCACCAGATACAATTGCAGTATATGCCTATTGATTTGTGTCAAAACTGTGAAACATAGTGAAGAGAGTAAACAAACTTGAATCCATTGTTTAGCTAGAACAGATAAGAGAGCAGTTGATAATGAAAGAGCAAGACTAGTGAAAAAGAGTCCATTGATCCACACATCAATTGAAGTATATGTCAGGCTTTCAGGACCAAGAGATGCTGCAGGCACAGCATTGATACTTGTTTGATTTCTAGCAGCCCTCAATAACTGATTAGTTTCAACGAGCAATGATACCATAATCTGCGAGTTATCTGGCTGAAGAGCTTGAGATGTTTGAGCAACAAATGTAGTGACCACTGCAGAGAAGAGAGCAGCCTGTCTTGAGATTAGAAAAAGCTGGATTGGAAACACATATACAACAAAAACTCACAAAAACAAGGAGACTATCAATAATGCTTCGAAAGCTTTCAATCATATCCCTATCATAGTTCTCGGCTTCGTCGAGATAGACCTTCCAGACCCGCGCATTCTCTGATGCTTCTTTACCACGTTCTTCAGGGCTGTATTTTTTTCTGTAATCATAATCACGACCACCTGGGAAAGATGAATTCCCAACAGGCATCGCATCCCTACCCAGTTGAGGAGTGCCAGAGGCTGTAGAACGCGATGGCAAGAGGTTTTCCATGCTGAGAGTAAGAAGGGTAAAGATGAAGTTGATAACAACAAAATGATGAACCCTTCGCCCTACGCGGAGTTAGGTATTGTGTTTTACCTTGTTTTCTTCTTGCATCAGATGGTGTCATGAGTCGACCAATGTTGATGCTAAGACCGGGAGAGACAGCCTCCTCTCTTCCATTGCACTTGTCTGCTGCCTTCCTCCGGCCCGCGTCCTTCGCCAACATTCTCGGCTGTCCATTGACCCACCCGTGCAAGGATGTCGTCTTGGGTGTGCCGTCTGTCCACCGCAAGCTGGAGGCTCCCCGCTGCGCCCGCGGGCGAGCGGCCCGCTCATACACCAAGGACATACACGCGCGGAGCACCGCGCGCAAAAGAACGAGGCGTTTGACGAGGTTATATCCGCTATTAGTAGTAGGTCCCTTCTTATTCTTATTACCCCACTGACCTAGCTGGATACAGTGATGTGACTGTCCTCGAAATAACACACGACTACCTTTTCCCATAAGTTCCGCTGCCCGTACACGCCTCGCCCATCTCTCCACACCTTTGTCCAGTGCTTTCCGCGTACATCAGGCACTTTCTTCAGATACGATGCTCTGAGCATATGCCGCTACCGTATCTTGCCTTGAGGTATTTTCCTTTCGGCATAGACACACGCGTCTCCCAAGGAAGTGGAGAAAGAAGGCGAAACTGGTAGGGCGGCGTGACGCATTTGTAGTCGTGTTTTCCGAGTGTGGCTGTTGTCATGTAGCGCCTATCCTTCGCATGCTATTTTTCCTTTCGTCAGCTCATCCCCACTCAATCACAAGGAGCCGCCCGCTTTCTCACGACAACATACGTTCTCTGTACATGCATCGAAATCCACATTTGAGAAGATTTCACTGTGATTCTTTCGCAATCGTGCGGGCACCTACGTCGCATATACACATGTATGATACCCTGCCCTTGTTACTGATAAGTTATGCACCTCTGAAACACGGACTTAAATGCATATATATTTTTACAGACAGATAATCGAGCCAAACTATATGTGGTAAAATAAAACCTGAGATCTGAAGAACTAGATGGCTTTCTCAGCATTATACAGTGACTTCGAATGTCGGCTGTGGGACGAAATGATTGATTTACCCATTGATAGATAGATCATGCCATGTCGTTCTGTTGTTCTACTTGACGAGAAGAGGATTCCTTTGAGGGACCAATCCTTTGGATGCTGAGGGTTAATTAGCAAATTAGGGGAAAAGTACGTATCTCGCTGTCTGTGCTATGTATAACGTACTGGATAGAGCACAAGGGTCTGGCAGTAAGCTCAGATTGACAACATCGTCACCAAACTAGGGCACAAAAATCAAGGAACGAGTGCTCGAAATTGAATCTCTGATTCTTCGTCATATGGTAGACAATTATCATCGTCTCTGAAATCTCCTCCGCTCGCGATTGCGCAGGCTGTAGATTCCCTCCAAGACCCCCATGTTATCATCCTTTTCTGTTCCCACAAATACAGAACTTTCGGATATCAAAATCGACCTATGTTTATTATCTATGTAGTCAGTTTGCAAGTCTAGTCTTATCTATTTCATTATCAATTTGCCAGTGCTGTCATGGGAGAAAACGCATGACGACATCTAACAAGCACCTTCTTTCCCGTCTAGTTTCCCTAGTCTAACTCCCTGGGCATGTGCTCGTCCGGGACGACAACAGCCCATCTAGCGTGCTCAAAATACGAGCAGACATACCTCGCATGACATGAAATCAGATGAGGAGCATGCAAATTGCAGCCCCCTGCGCTTTGGAACGGTGGTTAGCAATTTCAGGTATACTCGCAACGATCACCTGTTATGTCGTACTCACCAAAATGTCACTTGCGAACGCTCGCTTCTAGTCTCCCTAGACCAACCTTGATACTAAGTTAATGGAAAGCGAGCCTCCATCGCGGTTGTCTAGACTCTCGTACTTCATAAGGATCTGGCAACTTCGGTCATAGGCACTCGAGGTCTGGTGTGATGGTATGTAGGGATCCTATTGCTTCAGATCAAACGACAGACAACAGTCGAGAAAGTTGCAAACACATGGGAGTGAAACCCTTGTGTACGGCGGTATGCTCGAGCGTGAGTGTGAGGTTCTCTTCGATGTGCGCAGTGGCAAAAGTGACAGTAGGAATAAACCCAAGGTGATGGGGCCCGTCACAGGTCAACCTGCAAGGGTAGATGATACCTCAGTGAAGATGCGGGAATGGCCGTACTAGTCATGTTGACACTGGGACAAGTTGATCACACGATGATCTACAAAGAACTAACATCGACCTACAGATAACCAATACGACACCCCTTTTTCCCTCCAGTTCCCTGCCTGGTCGAGTCCGTATCTATAACATCCACGTCTTCTCCGTCTACATCTCCTCCATTGCCAACCACTCTTCCCTGATCGAGTCGCTCCAGTCGCTCCAGGACACGTTACCCAGCCAGACCTTGGACGGAGTCTGTTACATCAACAAGGAATCTCAAAAACGTAAGAAACTCTCGATTATTGGAGGCGCGTGTGTTAATGGCGAAAGAGGAACGCCCAAGACAAGTTCCGGGAAAAGGATGATGATTAAATTGAGTGATGCATGGCGGCAGAGAACATATGCCTAATGTAGGGGTGGATGGGCAAGGCGTGTGCAAGCAGCGGAGCCTGTGTGAGGCAGTGGTCAAGCATAGCCGAGTGGAGATTCGAATGATATTATTATAAAGGATGTGCCGCTGAGAGTGAGCATATCTTCATCATACGCCTCGTTCTAACTGAGTGCGCGACTCAGGCGCCATGTCCTGCGGTGACAACATGTGAGGGCCCGTCGTCTAGCACGGAGACGTGGCCTGCGCGTGTGTGCGGCCGGCGGGATCCTCCAGCTTGCGGTGGACAGACGGCACGCCCAAGACAACGTCCTTGCGTGGGGGGACAAGTGAAACGTACGTGCTAACGCAAGGCAAGCGGCTGTTGGTTAATGGGCAGCCAAAGTGTCCATAGTGTGGCTAAAGGAAGGCAGCAAACAATGGAAGACTGGATGGGGCTCCTAATGTCGACGCTGCAATTGGTGGACCAGCAGTATGCCAGGAGGAAGGGACAGTCATTGCGTCGGTCCGATGATACGGGTTACAAGAAAGAACAATATTGACCGAAAAGGGAACAAGGTAAAACAACCGCAAGCTCCGTTTGTCACCGATTATTTGTGTCCGTCTTTCTCCTTCTTACCCTCATCATGGCAAACATCTTGCATCCGTCGGGTCCTACAACTTCTGGTGCTCCTACGTTGGGTGCGCGTGTTATTTATGCTCAGAAATCTATTCTTAATATTGTTCCCAGGTGGTCGTAACTACGATTACAGAAAGATCTACAGCCCCGACAAATCTGGCGAAGAACTGAAGGAGAATGCTCGTGTCTGGAACGTCTATCTCGACGAAGCAGAGAACTATGATATGGACATGATTCGAGGCTTTCAAAGCATCATCGATAGTCTCCTCGTCTTTGTGAGTCATTGCATATGTGTCCGTAATTTGTCTTTTCAATTACAAAACAGGCTGCACTCTTTTCGGCGGTGGTCACGACGTTTGTTGCTCAAACATCTCAGGCTCTTCAGCCGGATAACTCACAGATTATGGTATCATTGCTCATGGAAACTAATCAGTTATTGAGGGCTGCTGGAAATCAAACAAGTATCAATGCCGTGCCTGCAGTATCTCTTGGTCCGGAGAGCCAGACGTACACTTCACTTGATGTGTGGGTCAATGGACTTTTTTTCACCAGTCTCGCTCTCTCGCTATCAACTGCTCTCCTCTCTGTTCTAGCTAAACAATGCATTCAAGTTTGTTTATTTCTCTCACTCTATTTCATGGTTTTGAAACAAATCAATAGGCATATACTGCGATTGTACCTGGTGATGCTAGAACTCGTGCTCTTATCCGTCACTTCCGCTTTGAAGGACTTGTTCAATGGAAACTTGGTGATATCATTGAGAGTCTACCATTGATCCTACATTGCTCAGTTGCAATTTTTCTTGTTGGACTAGCTCTTTATGTCTCAAAACTGTCCAGTCCAATATGTGCAGTTGTTGCTGGGATTACAGCTCTCACATTTATCTTCTACTTTGGATCATCTATGATTCCAGCTTTGGTTATTTCTTGTCCTTACCGCATTTCCTTCATGTTTCGTCTGGCTCAGCTTCTATTCTTTGCTCTCTATTTGATACAGTATGCATGCTTGTGCTTTTGGAATTTTCTTGTTCAAAAGTCACCTCCAATGTGGAAGCCATGGATTTACAGAGAGTCTTTGAAAATAGCAGAGCAAAAAATGGTAGATATGAATGGAGAGTTCAACAGAAAAAATTATCTTTATCTTATTCAAAGCTCTTTGCAGTGGGTTCTTGACCATTCATCCAATAACTCAGTCAAAGACATTGTCATTGAGGGTATTTGTGGATTGTTTAATAAATTCCACTCTTTTTTACCAGACTTAACATCTATTGATCTTCTTTCTTCTGCACTTGAATATTCATTGACAAGCATTTCTTCATCCACTGTGGAGGAGAATACTGTACATTTTCATCTGATTGCAACTTTTATCAAGTTCTTTCCCTTTCGAGCTCAAGTGAATCAATCTTTTTCTGGATGGAAAAATTGTCAGGAACAATTACTAAATGCACTGCCTGATATTTATAAAGAAGCACTTATCAAAAAGGATCATGTTATGTATCAAAGCCTTTTGGATTGGAGTGGTCCCACTTTGCTTCAACCTGCCAGCAAACTGAGTAAACTAATCTTGTTTATCTGTGCAAGGTTTGGAAATGCAGAAAACCTTGATAATCTAGTGGATCGAGGAATAGACCTCAATAGTTATAATGCTGATGGTTGGACTGCTTTGCATTATGCAGCCTATTTTGGCAATTTGGATGTGGTCATTGCTCTTGTTAAACAAGATCCAGCTTTGATGTCTGCTTTAGCACATTGGTTAGAAATCTCAGCTTGGACAGCACTTGATTTTGCTCTTATGCGTTACAGACCTGATGTGGTGTTATACCTTTTGGACCATGGTGCTAAATCAATATCTCACCATACACTCTATCATGCATTGATGTTTTTCAAAGTAGAAAGAGGAGTAGAGGTTTTGCTTGACTGTGGATGGGATAGAACAGTCACAGACACAGAAGGAAATACATTGTTTGATGTTGCATACAGCAAAGGCAACATTGCACTTGTTAATCACTTGGAACATTACCAAACTGTTAGGCTCCCTAAGACATCTCATACTGTGGATGAAGAGGCACCATAATCTCTATATTCTACATTTTTATCTGACTCTCTCTGATATCTACTCTCATGTACTCTGAATGCAAACACAGAAACATGATTAATCAAATACAGGTCTTTGTAGAGGGAATAAAATAGTGATGTGGTCAAGTAGTTTATTGATGTATAAAGTACCCCTTAAGATATCAATAAATTTGAACAATGTTTAGTGCTTCAGATGAGGATGAAAATCCCAATAACTCAATGCTGAATTATGCAATGCAGCTAAAAGCATAGATTCAAGATCAAACAAAAACAAAGATGCTTTCTGCTACTCTTGTTAGCAATTAGAACAAAAGCATCAGGACTTTCACAGAGATCTGATTTGACCCAGAGAGTCATATTATTTCAAATGTGCAAGAGAATTCTGGACGAAGCTATTAGTGCATTGGCGGATGAGGGAGGAATCTCAGCTCTAAAGGCATGCTGAAAAGCCTTGGACTATGTTTTGAAAATCTGATTGACTTTATGGTGGGAATGGAATCTCGGACAGATTGAGTGTACGAAACCTGTCCATAAATGTACTTACTAGTATTATTGTCATTGGCGACATGGCCGAGTGGTCTAAGGCGCTAGAATCAGGTTTCTCTACTTCATCTAGTCTTTCGAGGCGTGAGTTCGAATCTCACTGTCGTCATGTTTTAGCAAGTCTTTTTGTTTTTTGAATCTCTCTGAAAAAAACAAAGCAGAGTCCAGGTACATATTTTGATTATCGTGCGGGTGTGTCGTTGCGAAGATCTATTCAATTCAGAAGTGGTGCGTGCGAAGACGCGGACGGCGACGAAAAGGTACGATCACACCATAAACGCGTCACACTCTCCCAGTGTTTTCTCCCTCTGCCTTCATGAGCAAACCACCGGTCCCCGTCGAAGTGCGTCGTGTACGTACGCTGTTGATCACGTTTCCGTTCATGGTCGCCGCGGGATGTACGTCTCGCTTTATCTGCCTTGACGCGCGCAGATACTCATCCTGAAATTTTGGATCGTAGTCGTGTTGTATAAGCGTCTTGTCTTGGAAGAGCCACAGCGCAAGTTTCCCGCAAGGCCGGGGTCAGAGGCAAATGGGACGGGCGCGAACTGATTGCTGGTTGTGCAGAAGGAGTTGATACTCATGTATGTATGGTATGTATAGTACTTATACACCTTCAAGCCGGATCCTCACCCCCATCCTGTCCTTTCCTAATCTACGCAGGTAATGAGTCAGATATACGGGTGTTGAATGGTTTTATTTTGACGGAGCGAGCTCGGAAGGCGACACGATGCGTGTACCGGGTACGCGTGCGGGGTTGAAGGAGCGGTCGCAGTCTGCGTATGCAGCGCCGGCACCGAATCCTGTTGAGAGTGCGATAGGCCATGTACGCCCTGTGAAATATATTCGTGACATGGAATGTGTGGGAGTGTTGAGTACTCACGGCGGAAGAGGATGACGGATGCGACGACGCCGGCGCTGAAACCTACTCCGCTGGAAAAGAGTTAGATGGGATGTGGAAATGAAAAGGGAGAACATACGCCTTGACAAGAAAGTCGGCGACTTTGTTGTGATATGAGCAAGTGTAAGCTAAGGAAAGACTAGGGATACGCACGGCAGCGGTCATACTGCAAACAATGAGATTTATCAATGATAATAAACTTGAATACGCACCTTCTGACCGATAATGTCCTCGCTGGACGCAGGCTTGGACGGCGTAGACATGAGAGCAAGAGCAAGGCAAGACGCCGGAAGTTGCCGTAAGCCAGGATTGCTGATTACTGCACAGGTCACTGATCTTGACTTGGCCTCTTCCACGATGGCGTTTCAATCGCCCATGATCGCTGTCCCAAAGAAAGCGACCGACGAGGTTGACTGGACAACTCCCATCCGCACGCTTATTGCTCAATCCTACGGCGAGAACCCAGACAACTATGCCTCCGAGTGTGCACAGCTCCAGCGCTGTCGCCAGGACGCGGTGCGCGGTGCAGGCAGCGATCTCACCGGTGTGCATAAAGCAGTATCGTCTTTCATCCAATTCTTACACGTGCTATAGCAAGGGACCTATTATACAAGTACTTTGGCCAGCTCGAACTCCTCGAGCTGCGCTTTCCAGAGATTAAAGTCACTTTTCCGTGGCACGATGCCTTTACCAATAAGTTGACGACACAAACGTCTATTGCGTACGAAAAGGCGTCCATTCTATTCCAAATCGCAGCTACACATTCCTCTATTGCTGCTGCGCAAAGCCGGTCAGACCCTGAAGGCACCAAGCGCGCTTTCTCCTACTTCCGCTCGTGTGCTGGCATGCTCACCTATATCAACGACAACTTTCTGCATGCACCATCTACTGATCTCTCTCGGGACGTCGTCAAATTCCTGTCTAATTTGATTCTCGCGCAAGCTACAGAGGTCTTCTTTGAGAAATGTGTTGATGAGAAGAAAGGCAGTGCACTTGTGGCCAAAGTCGCAGCGCAAGCCGCGACGATGTACACGACCCTCAACGAAGAAGTCAAAGAATTCTCCGGAAAAGGCATCTTTGACAGAAGCTGGGTGATTCTCATTCAAGTACGTTTCCCCTAACGTTTCCCCCATCTCCTAATTCACCAACTCCCAGATAAAATCCAAATACTTCCTCTCCCTTTCACAATACCACCGTGCGCTCGCCGACACAGCCGCCTCCAAGCATGGAGACGCCCTCGCACGACTCGCCCTCGCCGAAAGTCTTTCGAAAGAGTCCCAGCGTCTCTGCGCCTCCTTCTCGCCTTCGCCCTCCCCCATTCTCCCCGCCGACGCCTCGCCCTCCATCGTGGGCCTCACAAAAACGCACTCCTCCCTCGTTAGCACGCTCCTCGGCACACTCTCGCGCGAGAACGACCTCATCTACCATGCTCTCGTTCCCACGCCGGAGTCCCTCCCTAAGATCGACGGGCTCGTCGTCGCGCACCCGATGTCCATACAGGAGGTGTACGGCGCGCCGGAGGTGCAGCACACGATTGGTCCCGAGCTGTTCAGGGCGCTCGTGCCGATGGGCGTGCATGAGAGTGCGAGCGTGTATTCGGAGGAGAAGGCGAAGGTCGTGAGGAGGGAGGTGGAGGGCGTTGAGAGTGCGCAGGCGGAGGTGGAGGGTGCGTTGGAGAGTATAGGTGTTCGGGCGGGGCTGGGGAGGTATCGGGCGATGGCGGAGGGGCGAGTGGGAGGCGTGGGTACGAGGGAAGGAGGCGATGTGGTCCCGTCCGAAGTGCGTAGGGCTGCGGAGGACATTGCGCGGCTTGACAGCGAGGGCGAGGGTGGGGTGGAGGGTATGCTTGCGGAGCTTGGCCGACTCAAAGAGCGCGTTAGTGCGGAGCTGGACGGGTTACAGCGGGAGTTGGATAAGGAGAGTCGGGAGTGCGAGGAGATGAGGGTGAAGTGGGAGCATCGGTGGATGCAGGAGCCATCTGGTGGGCTTGGAGTGAGCAAGACGATTAGGGCAGAAATAAAGAGCCATTTGGGGGCGTTGGAGCAGGCCGGGAGAAGTGATTGGCAGGTTGAGGAACTATGGGGCGATATCAGGGGCGAAGTTGGTGTTTTGCTCGGGGGTGGGGTAACAGGACTGGAGGAGATATTCCTGGAGAAGAAGGAGAGTAAGCAGGAGGAGAGTTTGCTAGAACTGGATGTGGGGAAAGACGAGGAAGAGGAAGAGGTGCTTAGAGGAAAGATCGGGGAGTTTGTTGCGGAGATTGAGGAGAGGCTTTCGAGGTTGAGTAAGCTGGCGCGTGAGCGGACGGAGATCCTCAAAGAGCTCAAGGAGAAGGTTGGTCTAAGTTTTTTTCTTTCTCCCATTGTCTAATTTCAACCTTCACGTAGATCCAAACAGACGACGTATCGCACCTCCTCCTGCTCAACCGACGCAATACTGGCATTGAACCTACCCTCTTTGCCTCTGAGCTCGAAAAGTTTAAACCGTACACTCACCGGCTCGCCTCGCTTCTGCCCCTACAACAGTCTATCCTCACTGACATCCGCAACTTGTATACCTCACTGCGCGCGTTCGCCTCCTCTTCCTCGTCGTCGGCTAACGCGAAGATCATGCGCCGCTGGGACGAGGCGGAGCGCAGGCGGCGTGAGCTAGTGCGGAGCTTCATGAATGCGAAGGACGGGTATGTGAAGGTGCGCGAGGGCCTGGTGGGTGGGCTCGGATTTTACAGAGAACTTGGGGGAATTGTTGGGAGGATGAAAGGGGAGGTAGGGGCGTTTGCGAAGGGACGGAGAGAGGAGAGAGAGAGACTTGGGCGGGAGCTGGAGAGGGACAGAGAAAGGGAAAGGGAGAAGGAGAAGAGGAAGCCAGCTGGGGGTGTGATGGGGTTGGAGCAGGGGCTGAAGGCGATGAGTATCGGAGGTAATCAGCAGGGATGGGGAACGGTTTCGCCGCCACCGCTGCCGCCACCACCTCCACCCATACAGTCCCCGCCCTCGCAGCAACAGTATAATTACTCATCCCCGGGCCTGTCTTTACCCCCTCCGCCACCTCAACCGCAACCGCAGTTTCAGCATACGTCTCCGCCTCAACACCAACAGGAGTATACCCGACTCCAGCAACAGGCGTACCAACCTCCTCCCACACAGTCGCACCCATATCAAACCCATCACCAACCCTCCTTATCATCGTCCACATCCTCCTCTGCCGGATCGACGTTTCTCCCGCCGCCTCCACCACCCCGGCCCACACAGACACCGACACAATCGTCGTTCTCTCCAGCACCAATGAGCGATCCGTATGCGAGTTTGGGCATGTTCGATAGTAATCGTGCGCCCCCTCCTCCTCCTCCTCCCTCGGCTCCGCATGTTCCCAACGTCGGTGGTACAACTGCGTATGTGCCCCAGCAGCCTCGGCAGCAGGGCGGAGGGTATCAGGCATATCAAACCCCGCCGCCGCCTCAGACTCAGTATGGGTACACTCAGGGACAAGCGCAGGGTGGGTTTCCCCCGCCTCCGGGGCCGCCGCCTCCGCCGACGGTGGGCCAGCATGGCCAAGGGTACCATCAGTATGGTGGGTATGGGTATGGGCGGTGAGCGTTTGTTGAATTCGGTTTTAGGAGAGGGCGGTTTGGGATGGATGCGTGTTTCAATTTTAATTGTGGAATGTCATAAATATCCGGGACGTCTTGAGTTTTGTAATTTATATTTGGAAATTGGCATTGGAACGTCGTCACTCGACGTCTGAGCGTTTGTGGACTTGTGCCACGATCTTGGATCTCTGTTTGGTCAGTAGCGGCATGGACATCGCGATGTATACATGCTTGAAATGGATGTGTATTTATGGTTTTTCAGGTGATTATGTACCTTTTGGAAGCTCTCAATATCATGATTGTCTACAACGGCTCAAGAGAATAAATCAATTGTCATGATATAAGCGGGCCTCAAATCGAAGCTTCATAGTCATAATCACTATAAATGATATCTACCTACGCTGTACAGTGCCAGATATGGTCGCACCGGTATTGATACACCACGGTGACCTGGAGAGAAGTACTAGTATCCAGAAATGGGCTAGTGGATAGTAAGCAAAATTCTGTGGGGAAAGCTTACCGAAATCGAAGGACATAATTATGCATTGGAAAAATTCCAAGTGAAGATCGAACAAGTGAGAGTCAGGACCATAGTATACATATACCAATCCGGATCAAAACCAATCTTCATCCGTTTCGTAAACGTCAGACACATCAGCACCAAAATACCAAGGTTCCTCAATGCACTGCACATGGTTGATGATACCTCGTAAGGGCTCGAGTTGAACGCCATCGACTCCAGTACATTCCTCTAGTCTGAGGAAGTTAAGACGTAGGCCAGCCTTTTTCCGAAGCTCGAAGCAGGATATCATCAATTGCACGACGTTGGAAACAGGAGAAAAGGCAGCGCGGTTCAAAGAGCATCGAAACATCGTTAGATCCCTCAAGGCTGGAAAGGTCATGTGAACAGGCTGCGCGTCAGCCGTCGATTCTTCAACCAGGCCATGTTGGAGCGTACTGAACAACTCTCTTTGGAATGACCTTAAGAGAATATACTGGAGTCGAGGGAGATTACCGAGGAACGTCCATGAATCTTGGTCCAGACAATCATCGATCTCGAGAGATATTAATTGGTTCAGGTTGAGGAGCCGCCAGAGGGATTCTGGGTCAACAAGCCTGATGTAGTAATTTATAATGATTGTTGGTGGGTCATGGAAAGGTAGTATCTGTGGCGTATCCTTCGACTTCCAACATAGAATCGAATAATGACTCAGTCTAAGAGACAAATTTGAGCCTTCAATACAGCTATCAAACTTTTGTGCCAGTGAATGTGCGAGAGGGCCCGATATTTCTGGTAGACCTTGTATGTCAAGTTTTATTGAACATGCATTTTGTGAGAATACGAGGTGATTCAAAAGAACGCAGTAGGACAAGCCACCTGTAAGCTTGATCTGTTCGAGGTGTCTCAGGGTTATCGGGTCAATACCATGTAGCATGGATGAATCACCAAGATCGGTTGCTTGGTCTCTCTTCTTGAGAATAAGAGACTCAAGACGTGGCGTTTGTCGCAGTAAAGCCAGAAGCTGATACAATGACGGGTTTGTTTGCTGAGGGAGATTTGACAACACAAGTGACCGAAGATTTCCAAAGTCAATAAGCTCGGGATCCCATGCCATCCCGCAGTCCTCCAATGTGAGATGCCGCAGTCGTGATGACATAGTGAACAACTCGTATGGAAGCTTGTTTTTTTCAGATCTCCCGAGTCGGACTTCGAGTCGTTCGATCATAGGTGCAGGCTGATTGAGTAATGAGAGAATGGATTCGCTACTGTCCCCCTCATACTCATCGAAGTAGATACTCCTAGACCTCAGCCATGAGTCAAGCGTGAGGCATTTGATACGTGGGAGATGGAAACGGAGAATTCCTGTTAAAGTCTTGTACAAACGTGTACATTGTTCGCTGTTCGCGGCGCTCATTTGTCCTTGATATCTGATCGTTAAAGGCACTGGATAAGAGCGTCGAACCATCTCTTGAGCCCATGGTGGGTTATTAATGGGTATGTCTGACCACAAATTAGGAGTAGCCAACGCCACTTCGCGCCAGTGACTGCACACATGAGACACAGATCGTATCCAGCCTATGTGCCCACTATCCAGGAAGTCACAAGACCCTGTGTCTTGCCTCTCAGGGCATTGAACCACTTCGCCGAATATGATGCTAAGCACTTCAGGTGGTATTAGACGATTGAAAGTGAGTACATTGCGACAACGATCATGATTTGCGTCTATCGGCGATGTGTACCTATATCTCAGTGTGATCTATCGATAATTTTTTAAGTTTACCTTGCATGTTAAACCAAAGTCACAACCAAACGATCGTTGCAAGTGTGCGAGCTCCACGTTTGGTAATTGATTCTGTTTCCTCAGGAGGCAAATTGATTAGATAAGATGGCTGTGCTGTACTCTACTTCAGCTCTCATCAGAACTTGGATGAATCCCTTGGAAATTCTGGACTATGCATCTCTGGTATCTAAAGTGTGATGCCACAGACATCTTCCGAATGGGAGGTGCATTCTGGACTTGAATAAAATGTGTGTCAAAGAATGAGATAATTCTTATTACATTGCCGATGACTGATATTGTAATATGTGTTTTATACTCTCAACATACTTACCATTTTATTATCTCATATGTTTCATTATGAGTAAAATGTCGCATTACTTCAATAGGGTTTTTTCCTTTTTGCCTGAAGTTTGGATTGTCCTTAGACTTCGAACTTTATGTACCTTTACATCCAGATTATGTATTTACTTATGTTAATGAATTTTCCTTCGACTTTCAAACTTCAGACCTGAATTATATTTGTTCTTGTCTAAATATAAAGTCTATCTATGCAATTTTAGGTTATGGCCTGCTGTTAGCGAAACTACTCCCGATACCTTACAGTGTGCGAAGTTCAATGGCATGAATTATCATATCTGGTCCGATAACATGAAAGCTGCCCTACAGTCTAAAGCCTTATGGGATGTTGTTTCTGGTTGTGAACTGTGCCCACCTAAACCTTCAAGCAAATTCCCCAACATCATGACTACATCCTGCCCTACTGATCTGCTTTTACCGAAGTCTCCCTTGCGTGGAGGTGGGTTGTTGTGGGGCAGGAATATGTATAAGTCTGCAGAAGAAGGAATGCCGTTTTTCGACGAATGTCACGGGTCACACTACATATCGGTAATTAGTTGAGTACCATTGTCCTGTTGATACATTCCTCTTGAACCTTATGATAGATGATTGATTGATCGTTTAATATTGATCAACAATCGTCATCTCAAGATCTACTTCGGTTGTTGATTGGCTCCTCTCTTGCATGCATCGCGCCTGGTATCTCTAACTCGGGGTGATTATCTATTGTGCATCGTTTTCGTGATGCTTTTCTCCCGGAGTCGTCAAAAAATGTCTACTTTTGGGTTTGGACTCAGAACCGAGCCCAGCCAGGCCTCCATTGTAAGTGTCTTGGTCTAACAAAACAAGGCATCTTGTGGCACAAGTAAATTGCATTCCAGGGAAGAGGTGTTTCAGGGCATGCCCGCCCGCGATCATAGACAGAAACTGGAAAGTGCATGTAGAATGTTGGTGTGCATATGGGCCCATATGCCCCAGGACAAAAAAAGAAAAAGATTCATGCGTAACCGGTGTCAGACTATGGCGCCGATTGGAATTGACGCTACGTACCAGTAAAATTTATGCGCAGACCCTGGATAACAAGAGCTCCTTATTCTGCTGATCTTGATTGATGCCGCAACAATGCAATTCATTACTCATCGTGGAATGTTTTGCACTTTTTGAAACCTTCAAGGAAATCTGATAGGGGTACTTATGCCATGCATGTTTGGTGAAAAAGCGAAAAAAAAAACGGAACATGCAGAACTCCGAGACTCGAATGCAGAGGAATTGACGGGCTCAGTCCAGCCATGGCTTTTTTGACAGATATTGTAGGACTTGTTTTCCATAAAACCTGACCGGGACAGATTGGAAGTTTTTTTTCTCTGCCAGCTTAGAGTTCAACGGCTTCCTGAGTCATACGAGCGACACGCTCTTTGATTCACCACCTCACAATTTCAACCCGCTTCGATGCGTTCCATGCGTACCGGTTCTCTGTTTGTCGTCACTACTCTTGTGGGTGTGTCCTTTGGCATTTTCGGCGTGCCTATCAGTGTAGGTGTCACTGGCAGTAGTCTTGGTATCTGTAAGTATCCTCAATCATTTCTACAGTTTTGTATTTGACTTTTGAACCATGTAGATATTGGCACAACCACCAAGGCGCAGACTCAGGTCATTGTCACCAGCACGTCCACAAGTACAAACGTCGCATCCACTAAGGCGGTGACTCAGGTCAATGTCGTCAGCACGCCCACGAGTATAAATATCAGCACGCCCACCAAGGTGGAGACTCAGGTCAATATCGCCAGCACATCCACCAGTATAAATATCAGCACGCCCACTAAGGCGGATACTCAGGCAAATGCCACTGCAGTCAGTACTAGCAGCATCTGTAAGCATTTCCTACCTTTGTCAATTACGTCAACAGTTTTGAATTAAACTTCAAACCATGCAGATGTCGGAACGCCTACTAGTACCAAGGTGGAGACTCAGGTCATTGTCCCCGGCATGCCCACGAGTACAGACATAAGCACGCCCAGCACGCCCACAAGTACCAATGTCGCGACTCCCACTGAGCTGGAGACTCAGGTCAATGTCACCAGCGCGCCCACGAGTACGAATATCAGCACACCGACCAAGGTAGACACTCAGGTCAATGTCACCAGCGCGCCCACAAGTATGAATATAAGCGCACCCACTGAAGCACAGACTCAGGTCGACGTCACTGGCATGCCTACAAGTACAAATGTCGTCACTCCCACTCAGATCAATGTCACCAGCGCGCCCACGAGTACTAATATCAGCACACCGACTACTGAGGTAGATACTCAGGTCAATGTCACTGGCGTGCCCACAAGTGCGAATATAAGCGCACCCACTGAAGCACAGTCTCAGGTCGACGTCACTGGCATACCTACAAGTACAAGTGTCGCCATTCCCACTGAACTCAATGTCACCAGCGCGCCCACGAATACGGATATCAGCGCGCCCACTCATGCGGAGACTCAGGTCAATAATACCGGCATGCCTACAAGTACAGATGTCGTCACTCCCACTGAGGTAGAGACTCAGGTTAATGTCACTGACGCGCCCACAAGTACAAGTGTGGCCACTCCCACAATTGTCGCCACTCCCACAAGTGTTGCCACTCCCACAAGTGTCGCCACTCCCACAAGCGTTGCCGCTCCCACTAAGACGGAGACTCAGGTAGATGTCACCGGCAAGCCTACGAGCACAAAAATCAGCACGCCCGCTAATACGGATACTGATGCCAATACTATCTGTGAGTATTCGTTACCTTTGTCAATCATGGTGTTAACTTCTTTTTTTTTGTACCATACAGTTGGCCAAACGTAAGAAATGTTGATGATTTGACCGAATTATTCATGCTCAATCAATCCTTCCAGTCTTGTACAGAAGCAAAAGGAATACAAGATTTGCATGGCCGCATATCGGAGTCATTCTAATCAGATTCGATACTGCAGGAAATTTAAGCCAACTCAGTACGATTATTGTATGGCCAGGTTCGCGTCTCCACTCAAGGGGTATCTTCACTGCCGATACTTAAAGATAGAGGAGTATGAGGCCTGTCTAGGTTCAGGATTGGTAGACAAAGAGGCTTGTCGCTACCTGATACAGGACCGGTACTAAACTGGATCCAGTACCTCGCTCTCAGAAAATAATATGCATTACATTGCTTAGTATTACTTCTAAGGGCCCCTTTTCCTTGGTATTTTACATACATAAATTTTTAAACTTAGTTTGAATCCTTTTCTACTAATTTGTATTATTGGTCGATTGAGGTCGCTGACCCAAGAACATTTTTTCATTTCTTCACCAGTATACTTATGGAGCCAAAGTACGATATGACGAGTAGGTAGATGATGTTCTGTCATATCCCTCGACTCTTAAAAAAGCTTCCGCATTCTTCGCTCAGTGTCGAGACAAACACGATGATATGTCTGCTTGAGCAAATATTTCCATCAAGAGGATTTATGATTGGTGTGCAGAAATCAGATACGAAATGTGATATGAATATGAGTCCCAATCACTTGGAGTATCTGAAGGTGACAGAATCGGCCTTCTATTCAACATCCCACGACTCACGAGATTCGTATCCCAAATTAAGATCTTGATGGATGATATTGAAGACATCGAGGATCCAAGGTGGATATCATTGGCTCCATGAGAAAGTTCCTACTTCAAAGAGATGCAGATATAGATCCAAGGTTACCTTTGCGCGGACGTAATCAGCCAATGTGGAAGGTGTATTCCAGAGTACTCCCGAATGAGGCACGGAACGGGCGTGCGAGTGGGGTCTGGGGCCCTCGCCCGAAGGCGATCAAGAGGGGATACAGGCATCAGTCCCTCAAAGCTCCGTCCACCGCGGTGGGTGACAGTCGATTGGGCTCTCGATCGGCAGAGCGCACCACACAACATAGGCTGGGGCAGAAACGTTTCGGGGCCGGAGGTTGCGCGGGAGACAGGGTAGGCCTAAACACAGAGGCGGGTTCTCCTCCCCTCTCAATCGCAGCAAGCTGTTTTGCCTAACATGAGAGGATAGCACACCTGCTGGGGGTCGTGACGGAAGGTTGGACGGTTCGGGTTCTTGATATGGGTGAAGCTATGGACAAGGGCCAGCATAATCGCGTAGTTCGCTAGCGGAGTCTCCCTCGAGTATGTCTTCCACGGTTGGTTGACGTCTAGTCTTTCTCCGCGACAACTCAGGGATATAGGCTGCAAAGTGTGCAGAGGCGTGGCTGCGTCGAATGCCCTCACAATCCCTTTCCACGCGTCTCTAGAGCGCTATCCAACATCATGACAACTAAGCACGACAAAAAGCAAGACTCATGTGGTCACGTGAATGTCACACATTTCTCCTTCACCACTTTGGGCCTGTTGTTGCTCCCCTCGCGCAATTCCGTTTCCTCTTTGTGTCACTGTGACTGAACTATAGGATATTGTCTGTCTAATACACATGAGTATGCGCGACCGTTCATCGACATCGATCATCCGCTGTTCCATCACTGCTGCACAAAGCTGGTCGGACCCTGAAGTCACCCGTGGCTTTTATTCTGGGTCTGGAAGCTAATTGTCTGTTCTCCGGGCAATTCTATCTACCTGCCTGCCTTTCTGGAAGCACCGTCTCCTGATCTCTCAGGATATCGTCAAGTTTTTGTCTAAATCTCGCATTACAGAGATACATTTCCTTTAATAGATGAAAATCAACGCACCTACTCGTGGTCAAAGTCGCAGCGCAAGCCGCAACAATGTACACGGGCCCTCAACAGTCGAAGAATCTACCGAAGTTGGGTCATTCTCATCCAAATACTTTCCCCCATATCTCCTAAACTGACCAACTCCCAGATCAAATTCAGATACTGCCTCTCATCACCGCGTGCCCACAGATATAGATGCCTCCGTGCATGGAGATCTTTCGCGCGGCTCACGCTCTCCGAAACTCTCAGAAGAGTTTCAGCGCTTCTGCGCCTCCTGATTGGTCTCCCATGCTCCTGCCGAAGTCTCGCCCTCCCTCGTGGGCTTGACAACAACCCATCTTCTCCCCTTGTCACCACGCCCCCTGGCACCTTCTTGCGTGACGACTTCATCTACCACGCCTCAAGTTCCCATGCCACAGTCTCTCCCCGAGATCGATTGTTGTCACGTACCCGATGTCCATACAAGAGTGTACGGCGCGCCGGAGGTGCAGCACGCGATTGGCTCCGAGCTGTTCAGGGCGCTCGTGCCTATTGGCAGACATAAGAGTGTGAGCGTGTATTCTTGAAATTGGAACGTCACAACAGACGTCTAAACTTTCTTGGGCTTGTGTGTGTATACATTCGTGGACCTCGGTTGGGTTCGGAGGGGTATGGACACCTTGCACTTTAGGATGAGTACTTTGTGTATAAACACGATTTTTTAAATACAATGCAGGCCGCGCTGGTAACCACAACCAATAGATGAATTCAAGAAATAAATATTGGAGGTACATGAAGTGTCAAATTAGCTTTTTGAGAAACTATCAATTGTCATCTACTTCGACTTTGAGAAAAAAATGTGACACTAAACTGAACCTGCGTAGTAGACGTCGTCATAGTCATAGTTATCATGTATATAGGGTTCAACATCTTCATCCGTTTCCTCATCCTCATACCATGGACCACCAAACCCATAATACCCATAGTCTTCGTCGTAATCGCGATCAAACCTCAGGTCATCAAACTCTTCAGTCCCAATCCAATCTACCTGGTCGATGATACCTCGTAGGCGCTCGAGTTGAATGCTATCAACTCCATCACATTCCTCGAGTGTAAGGGACTCAAGAGGCAGTCCAGCCTTTTTTCGAAGCTCGAAGCAGGATAACATCAATTGCACGACACGGACAGACTGAGACTCGAAGGAGTTAGACTCGACATTGGCAACACCCTTCAAATAGCATTGAAACATCGTTAGATTCCGCAAAGCTGGGAAGGTCATCTGGACAGGCTGGGCATCAGTCGTCGATTTTTCAACCAGACCATGATGAAGCACGTTGAAAAACTCGTTTTGGAACGACCATACACGGAGATTCTGTACTTTGGGCAGATTACCGAAGATCGTCCATGAACCTCGTTCCAGAGGACTATCGATCTCGAGTGATATCAGTTGGTCTAGGCGTAAGGACTGCCAAAAATATTCCGCGTCAGCAAGTCTGGTGTCAAAGGAATTTACGTCAATTGTTGGTGAGTCACAGAACGATGGTATATGTGTTGTATCATTGGACTTCCAGCATCGAATCGAACGATGAGCTAAACTAAGAGACAAGGTCGAGCCTTCAATGCAGTTGTCAAACTTTCTTGCCAGTGCCTGTGCAAGATGACTCGATACTTCTTCCCATAGCTTGCTGAGATGTATTGAGCACACGTTCTGTGAGAATACGATGTGGATCAAAAGAACGTAGTAGGACAAGTCGCCTATAAGTGTGATCCGTTCAAGATATCGGAGGATCACTGGGTCAATATCATGTAGCATAGACGAATCACCAAGACCGGTTGGAGGGTTTCTTCGCTCAAGGTGAAGTGACTCAAGACGGGACGCTTGTCGCAGTAAAGTCAGAAGCTGATACAGCGATAGAGGTGATTGTTGATGGAGATGGAGTGACCGAAGATTTCCAAAGTCTGTAAGCTCGGGATCCCATGCCATCCCACAGTCCTCCAGTGTGAGATGCCGCAGTCGTGATGACATAGTGAACATCTCATATGGAAGCTTGTTTTTTTCGGAGTCCCTGAGTCGGATTTCGAGTGATTCGATCATAGGTGCAGGCTGTTTAAGGAGCGAGAGAATGCTAGTAGACTCGCTATTGGCCCCCTCATGCTCGAAGGGGATACTGTCAAAACTCGGCCACGAGTCAAGCGTGAGGCTTTTGATGCGCGGGAGATGGAAACGGAGAATTTCTGTTATGGTCTCAAAAGAAGCTGTCCACCGTTCGTTATTCGTGACGCTCATTTGAATTGGTCCTTGATACTTGATCGTTAAAGGAACTGGATAAGAGCGTCGAACCATCTCTTGAGCCCATGGTGGGTTGCTAAGTGGTATGTCTGACCATAGATTCGGAGTAGCCAATGCCACTTCACGCCAGTGGCTGCACACATGAGACACAGATTGTATCCAATCTATGCGTACAATGGTCGTGTAGGCACCAGACCGTATGTGTTTTCTCTCAGCGCATTGAACTACTTCGCTGAAGATGGCGGTAAGTATTTCAGGGGGTATTCGACAAGTGATAGTGAGCGCATTGCGACAACGTTTATAGTAGCGAATTATTCTTTCGCGACCTTTGATTTGGCCCTGAATGTACGCATCAGCCATGCATCTCGTTGCTGCAGTTGAAAATGAGCCTTCAGCCTGGGGATCCGAGAAATTGAGGAAATCTGCATCTGTTGGTGACGTGTACCTATGTCTCAGTATTGATATTGGTTGAGTAAGTCTACCTTGCATGTTATCAAAAGCCACAATGGTTGTTGCGGATTGGTCCACGCATGTATTCTGAAACCGACCGATTTATGTTGATCAGATAAGATGTGGCTGTGTCATCTTTACATATGGCAATTAAGAGGACCAGGGAAGTTCTTATGTGGGATTCCCAAAGAAGCCCCTTCTAGAGTCTCGTGCAGATCTCATGCTCGAAATACGCACTTGAGCGTGGACGCAACCTCACGCGGTCACTCAGATGTCATCCCTAAATTTGTTAGGAAGCACCGTCTCCTGATCTCCCTCGGAACGTCGACAAGTTTCTGTCTAATTTCATTCTTGCACAGGCTACAGAAGTGTTCTTTGATAAATGTATAGATGAAAACAAAGGCATGGCGCTCGTGGCCAAAGTTGTAGCGCAAGCAGCAACGCAATGTACACGGATCGTCCACAAAGAAGTCAAAGAATTTACTGAAGCTGGGCTCATCCAGATACATCTCTCCCATATCTCCTAAACTGCCCAGCTCCCAGATCAAATCCAACTACCCTATTGCAATAACACTGCGCGCTTGAAGACACCAACCTCTCCCAAGCATGGAGACGCCCTCGCGCAACTTACCCTCTTCAAAACCCTCCCTCTCGAAAGAGTCCCACCTCTGCACCTCTTTCTCGCCCTCGCCCTCCCCCCACGCTCCCGCAGACGCCTCGCCCGCCCTATGGGCTTGACAAAACGCACTCATCCCTCATCAGCACGCTCCTTGGATAGCCTCTTGCGCGACAACAACCTCATCTACCACGCACTTGTTCCAGGCTTGTCGTTGTGCACCAGATGTAGATACCAGGAGGTGTACGGCCCGGCGCTGGAGGATTGTGCCGATGGGCGTGCATGAGAGCGCAAGCGTATATTCAGAGGAGAAGACAAAGGTTGTGAGTGGAGGGCGTTAAGAGGGTGCAGATCAAGGTGGATTGAAATTGGTGGTGATGCATGCCTTGGGATGTGTGTTGGTTTTGCAAGCACTATATGTTGAATATGTAAGGTTGTCAGTAATTGAATTGAGATCATATTTTGGAAACTTTCAATGTCGTCTACAAAAGAAACAAAGTAACATTAAATAAGCAGTCTTTCTTCCATTTTGGATACCTATATTTGATCTTCATAGTTATCAAAGATATCATGATCATCGTGGTCATAGTCTTCCTCATAATCATCGTAGTCGTAGTCTTCCTGCAGATGTTCATCTGCTTCCTCAGGTTCATACCCGGGACCATCAAGGTCAGAATACTCAAAGCCATCGTCGTCGTTAGAATAGTAATCCATCACCCGTTTGATGACAACTTCTAGGGGCTTGAGTTGGAGGTAATCAAATCCAGTACATGCCTCTAGTCTGAGGCATTCAAGAGGCAGCCCAGCATTTTTTCGAATCTCGAAGCCGGATAACATCGATTGCACGACACTGACGGACGGAGAGAATGCGTCACGCTTAACATTGGCAGCGCTATCTAAAGAGCATTGAACCATCGTTAGGTTCCGCAAAGCTGGAAAGGTTACATTGACAGGCTGGACATCAGCCGTCGAGTCGGATATTCCAACCAGACCATGATGAAGCGCACTGAGAAACTTGTTCGGAAACGACCGTATACGGACATCGCGTAGTTGAGGAAGATTAGCAAAGAATGTCCATGCGTCTTGCTCTAGAGGTATATAGATTTCGAGCGCTATCAATTGGTTCAGCCGGAGGTGTCTCCAAAAAAATCCCGCTCCTAAAAACATGGTCTTGTAGCAACTTATGTCAATTGTTGGTGGGTCACGGAACGATGGTATGTGTGCTGTATCCTTGGACTTCCAACAAATGATCGAAACATGATTCAAACTAAGAGACACGGTCGAACCTTCAATGCCATTGTCAAACTTTTCTGCCAGTGAATGTGCGAGAGGACTCGATATTTCTGGTAGATCTTGTATGTCGAGTTTTATTGAACAAGCATTTTGTGAGAATACGAGGTGGTTAAAAAGTTCGCAGTAGGACAAGCCGCCTGTAAGCCTGATTTGGTCGAGGTGTCTCAGGATTACCGGGTCAATACCATGTAGCATGCATGAATCACCAAGATTGGTTGCTTGGTCTCTGTTGTAAAGTTTGAGAGACTCAAGATGAGACATTTGTCGCAGCATAGTCAGAAGTTGGTTCAATGATGGGTTTATTTGCTGAGGGATATATGACAACTCGAGTGACCGAAGATTTCCAAACTCAATAAGCCCGTGATCCCACACCATCCCACAGTACTCCAACGTGAGATGCCGTAGTCGTGATGGCGTGGTGAACAATTCGTATGGAAGCTTCTTGTTTTCAGATGTGCCGAGTAGCATGACATGGAGTGACTCCATCATAGGTGCAGGCTGGTTAAGCAATGGGAGAATGCTGATAGGTTCGCTACTGGTCCAATCATACCGGAAGGAACGGCCACCAATCTGCCTCGAGTAAAGCGTGAGGCTTTTGATTCGTGGTAGATGGAAACGGAGAATTTCTGTTAAAGTCTTTAACGAACTATGTGCACGTTCGTTCTTCGTGACGTTCATTGGTCCTTGATAACTGATCGTTAAGGGCACCAGATTAGAACGACGAACCATCTCTTCAGCCCATGGTGGGTTGTTAAGCGTTATGTTTGACCACAGTTTGGGAACATTCAACGCCACTTTGCGCCAGTAACTGCAGACATGAGACACGGATTGTATCCAGTCTAAGTGTTGATTTTTTAGGGTGTAGTTATAATATGTGGATTGACTCCAGGCGCATTGGGCGACCTCGCTGAAGATGGCGCTAAGTATTCCAGGAGGGATTCGACAAGTGATAGTGAGCGCATTGCTACACCGATTATAATAGCGAATAATTCTTTCGTAACCTCTGATTTGGCCTTGAATATATGCATCGGCTGTGCATCTACTGGCTGCAGTTGAAAATGGACCTTCAGCCTGTGAATCCGAGAATTTACATAAATCTGCGTCTGTTGGTGATGAATATCCATATCTCAGCGTTATTAATCGGTATTGGTTGATCATGTCTACCTTGCATGTTATCCAAAGCTACAACTGAGTACTGAGAACTGAATACTGAGTGATTGTTGTGTTGCGAGTGGTCACTGCTCCACATTTAGTCTTGATTTCCTGCCAAGGTGAACTTATCAGATAAGATATGGCTGTCACACACCTGACTAAGAGGACACGAATACGGGAACTACCAGGCTTCCAAAGGCGCACTTTGATCACAACTTACAGCTGTATACGACTAGATTAATGACTTTTTTTAGATTTAACGAGAAAATCATTGATCCAAGAATTGCCCCATTTTTCATTCCTTCACAGCAGATTTACGGGGTCGAACTCCCAAAAGGTACAGCACATAGCCACCACTTAAACAGTATTAAAAACTGTTCCAGCTGGTACAATACGACGAATAGGTAAATGATATTTTATTATCTATATTCCCTCGGCTCTTAAAATACTTCCGAATTCGACGAACGCGATGATTTGAGCTCGAGCAGACAGGAATTGCTTCCATCAAAAGGTTTCATGATTGGTGTGCAGAAACCAAATACGAAATGCAGGTCACTCCAAGTGACGGATGATTTGACGTGGCCTCGCAAGTCTTCGCCTTTCAAGTCTGGTCAACATCCCACGACTACAATACTCTTAGACATAATTGTAAGATTGTTCCCGTACCATCACCTCCAGAAACCGTCGCTCGATGATGACATTGAAGACATCGAGGGAACTCCTTGAGGTTAGTAATACCTATCATTGAACTCTAGAAGAAGAAGACTCATTTGTCAAAGAGATGTAGACGCAAATCCGATAGTACCGACCTAGAATAAGGCTTCTTCCCCACATTACTGAACTCCTTGGTCGAACGCAGGACGCGCGTCTCGTTTTTCCTCTATGACGACCTGAAATTTATCCTTTGCTTTATCGTCGCAAATGCAGTAAGCCTTTTCTCACCATTAAACAATAACCGATAACGAGCAACCATTCTTTATGACTTGGAAGGACGTTAAGGGTGTAACAGAGCTCTGGAACTACAAGGATCTGAGGATAACAAACGATCCTACACGTAGAAAATCGGCGTGCAATAGACTCAGCTTTCTGCTGACTTTAGCCAACATCACAAGAAAGCCCTGAACCCAACTGAGCCTTTTGCTACAGTTGCGGACAAGCAAACTAAACCAATTGAATATCTTGGAAATGGGAACCTTTCAAGCCAAACTAAGTACAGGATCAGACTCAGAATGTTGAAATACGCCGGGTGGCTACTTGTGTAGGGGCCAAATAGCGATATCAAATCGATAGCAAAACATTAGATAATATATTTAAAGCTCCGCCCAAATAGCGACGTTGTCTGGCCTCTGCAGCTCAACGTTCATAATGGATGTTTTCTTTCAAGAGTGGGGATGGGTTTTTAGCGTGTATCGGCCGCTGAAGCGACCACTTCTTATTTTCTGTTTATGGTAGCGAGTCGGGGGCAGGGCGGTAGGGAGGGACAATACGTACTGTATACTAACATGCGTAAGTCCAAAAAGAAGAAATGAAAACGAATAAATGAAAACAAATAAGGGTGAGGTGGGTGGATGATCAAAAAAACTGTACGGCTATGTATGAAGATTCCTAATAAACAAATATTGCCATGGTAAGTAGACTGTCGGTCACGAACGCGCTGCACTCAGCTCACTGTAAACAAATATTGCTGCATATTATACTCTTTTTATAGCAATATTCAAACTGAAATTTCTGCGGCTGACAATAAGCCCAAGACTTATTGAATGAATAAACTGATGAATGTCATACCTTTACAGAGTAGTGATATCGGCTGGATGCAGATAAACTGGATCATGGAAGATACAATCACTACTCTGCAAAAAAAGGCTGAGAAAAACTGTAAACTGCTGTAGTATGATGGCTGAGTGCTCACTAGAGCAACGGTGGTGGTGGTGGGAGTGCAAGACCATTGCACGCAATGAACATGCAAGCCTGTTGCATGTTTAATGAAAAGTGAGACCTCAAGCCCTACTGCTCTTGGTCAGACTCTGCCAAACAATGGCACTGAGCCAAAAACAGCTGTCAAGCTTGACTAAAGTGCATTGGCTCGGTGGTGGGGTCTGATGCAATTACTTGGTGTGCAGAGGTCTCCAAGATCGCTCCTTACCCCTGGAATCCACAATTGCATTGAGCTTTGATGTCATACCTGGGACAAAATTCAAAGGGTTGATAAATCTCAAAAATTGATGCAGGCCTACAAGGCCTGCTTTATACACTTGATAATGACTTTCAAAAAATTGAAGTATAATTTAAATTCAATTTTGATATATACACCACAAAAAAATTCTGTACATTTCTACTGCAAGCTAAAGCACTTTACTAGTTACTGCAAGAATTCCGCCAGATACCAATCTTCTATCTTATATTTATCAAATATTTATAAGCTGAGCATTGGATGTAACATGACTGAAACTCAAGTTACACACTTATATATTTGCATTAGGTTCTGCTGACTCTTGGAGCTCCTACTTGAGCAGCCATTCTTACAAGCTGGACCTGATGTCAACTATTTGCATGGGCAATGATTTTGATGAGTCAGGTGAGCTTCAGAATAGCTCCAGGGCTGGATGACAAAATTATGGACTGCTGAAATTTCAAGGTTGCAGCACTAAATCTATATGAATCCAGGGTGTCAGAGATGAGTACAGGGTCAATAACATTGAGAACAGGCAGTTGAGTCAAGAATGGGCAGTTGAGTTAAGAACAGAGTTCAAGATGAAGTCAAAGGAAGGTACAATATGGACAGAGTTGGACAGAATGACACAAGGAAACAGCCAAACAAAGTTCAAACTCGAGTAATTCAAGCAACAGAGTTCATGTAATTCAGGTAATGTTCAGATAATATAGTCACTAGCTATGAGTCAAATAATCTGGCTGTTTCTAGCACTCAGCCTATAGCCTCCTACCAAGTGATATGACTAATTGAGCAGAGGGTCTTTCAAAAGACATACTATGCAGTAGTTTTCACTGAGAATACAGAGGATGTCATAAGAAAAGAGAATAAAATTAGTGAGTCTGGAGTCTTTGATTTGACCATGAGAAATCACTTCTTGTCAAAGTGGACACCCATAAATGGTCACTGCATCTTGTCCCAAAAGGTCACTAGCTTTATTAGTGACTATGACACCTGAGCCTTGTTCCCTGCACCCAGTGTTTCGTTCTTGATCTAGTATGGATGAAGGAAATAGCAGGGACTTTATAACGGCAGTGAACAATTGCCTTAGCACTTGAAATTACAGAACCTAGAGTGAATACAGACATTCAAGATAATTTTTATACTGAGATGCTTATCGATCAACCTTCAATCAATTTAGCGAGATGCAGGCTAACGTACATCATTTCTGATACACTCTGACATAGCCACGGATATTTCTACTACATACTTACCTCACTTGATTCTATTGATAGGTCAATAAGTGATTATACTTACAACCCACGAGATAATCAAGTAGTCGCAAAGTTAGAAAGTTTTCGCGCGCGAAGGTCCTCTCGAAGGAACTTACATATATGTCAGAAGGACAACACCGGACCGGACCGCGACTCCGGACCGCGACTCAGAGCTATAAGAACGAAGATCACTTCGAATCGCATCTACACCCGTACCACGACCAACATGTCCTTCGGAAAGCACATTACCCTCTCCAACGGTGCCCAACTTCCCCAGATCGGCTTGGGAACTTGGCTCTCCGCGCCCAAGGAGGTCGAGAACGCTGTACATCTCTTTCACTTTTTGAGCTGGACCTCGCATCTGACAATAGTGGACAGGTTGAAATTGCGGTCAGGAACGGGTACCGTCACCTCGATCTCGCGATGATCTACGAAAACCAGGACGAGGTTGGCGCTGCACTAAAGAAGGTTATTCCGTCCGTCGTAAAACGCGAAGATCTCTTCATCACTTCAAAATTATGGAACTCGGCACACCAACCTGATCAGGTGGAGAAGGAACTCGATGAGACGCTGATGCAGTTGGGCATTGAGTATCTTGATTTGTACCGTGCGTCATGGTTTTAGTTACTAGATGCGTGTGACTAACGATGATTGTGGTATAGTTATTCATTGGCCCATCGCATTTCCGCCTGGTAATGGCCTGAACCCTCCTCATCTGACTAAGGCGGGCGAGTTAGCCATTGACACGCAGACGACTCTTGCGGACACCTGGAAAGCCATGATTGCCCTCCCGGAATCGAAGGTACGTCATCATCATCATACACCCAATTGCGCCACCGTGACGCTTCGTTCCTCAGGTCCGCGCGATTGGAGTATCCAACTTTACCATTGAACAAATGAAAGGCATCATCGATGCCACCGGCGTTGTTCCCGTACGCTCTTCTCGAAAGAATGACTTATCTGTTGTCGGACTATAACGTCATGCACTCTAGGCAGCAAACCAGATTGAAGCGCACCCTCTTCTTCCTCAAGATGAACTCGTGGCGTACTGTAAGGAGATGAATATCCATATCACTGCATACAGCCCGCTTGGTCACAACCGTTAGCACCTTCACTTCATTTGAGCCGATTTGCGTATTCAACCTGATGCATATACTATACAAACAGTGATTGGAAAACCCCAGTTGACGGAGAATTCGATCGTTTTGGAGGTCGCGAAGAAGCTCAACGCGACGCCGGCACAGGTCCTCGTCGCGTGGGGCGCGTATCGCGGGTATTCGGTTATCCCCAAGAGCGTTAAGCAGGACCGCATCATCTCGAACTTCAAACAGGTTGAGCTGAGCAAAGAGGACTATGAAAAGATTAGTTCACTCGGCCATAACAATTATACTCGGTACGTCGATGATTTTATCTGACCAGGAGAAGGGCTTTTTTGATGACTGTATCATACTGCAGATTCAATATCCCGTTCACGTATAAGCCTAAGTGGGACGTCAATATCTTTGATGAGCCTGTTGAAAAGCAAGCGGCGTTCAGGGCGAGCAGCAAAATTCTGTGATTGTTTATGCAGCAGTATCTTCAACTTGGACTCCGACAGGTAAAGCTGTGATTGAAAATGAACATAAGCATTAATTCTGTATCAATGTTATTTGTCACTTTATGGAAGCGTTGCTTCAGTCCTGGCAACCAACAATTGAGTGTTTGAATAAGAACTTTTCAATGTGACCGAAATCTTGGAAGTTTTTCATGCGTGATCGCTAAGCTGGTCCGTGCGCATCTTCTCGCACTATATAAACCTCGCCTCAACGAGTTAACACCTCATACTTACCTTGATGGCACAAGCCCCTTCATGTACCCGGGTTTGTGGGCCGTGGAGACTCTCCATAGCACGGCGACCCTGTCCATACAGGGAGTGTCTGCGGCTTGTATGGGCTTCGGCTCATGCACCGTCTCAATATTTTCCTGTCCTGCTCCGGCCACTCTGGCTGGGCAGGCGCTTTTTTTTCGCTTTTGCCCGATCCTAACCCTAACCCCAGGTGTGGGATAGCTGCAAAGTGGAAATTTGTAGTCTTTACATAATATAGTAAATATATATTTGGAGTTGCCGAGGTCTATCACTTAGGTAGTACCCATAAGTTGATGCATCTCGACTGGC
This sequence comes from Termitomyces sp. T73sscA, assembly GCA_017657235.1. Classification (NCBI taxonomy): domain Eukaryota; kingdom Fungi; phylum Basidiomycota; class Agaricomycetes; order Agaricales; family Lyophyllaceae; genus Termitomyces; species Termitomyces sp. T73sscA. The sequence goes on along the minus strand of JAGGAP010000053.1, from coordinate 45,606 downwards.
AGTCGAAGTTCTTTTTGAATCAATTATGTTCATTAATTGGTGAAGTTTCAATACCAGAATCCGTTCCTTCAAGTTAACTACAAGGTAATCTCTGCGCTGAAAGCTTTACCGCCGGTTGAATTGGGACCCCAAACTCTTGGCGCGCCTTTTCCCGCTTAGAAACGGACTCTGAACACTGTCAGCGTTGAAGGTAGCCTGCCATTGCTTACATTGGTGTTTCAGGGGAAATGCCGCCAACATCTTGACAATTGTGAGTTATCCACGGAGGTGAGATCGAGTAGACAAGGTGAGTTGGGAGACTTACAGTAATCCCAAGATCTTTTCAGAGTACAATGCAATCAATTCAAATCGCTACTTGGTGTAATATCTTCGTCTTTCATGTCTCGCTACAGCAGAATCAGACCCGATTTTGAAAAGTGTCATGTTGTTCAAGTTGACTACATAGAGATTATGGAACAATTTTGCTTTATTAGCGACTGGACAGAACTAGAATGTAGAGAAATCGTACATGCAAGATAAGAGAGATAGAAGATATACATTGAGATGAACGAGAATAACCAGTAAAGAGTGACAAAGGAACACAGCTGCACCACATAGCAGATTGCAAGAAGGGTAAAAGATAGCGCACAAAATCAGTCCCAAATAGATAACGGCACTCAACTAAACGGCGGTCCATCCAAGGGGGCCAAGAAACTCGCCAACGCCCAGCCCACATCCCCCGCTCCATCTCTACAAAGCAACAAGCAATCTTCACCGTCATCCACATGGAGCGGCAGCTTGGAATGCATACTCGGATGCCCAGCCTCGTGCAGCACCTCGTATAGATCCCCCTCGATGAGCGTAAAGAACGGAAAGCTGAAATACGACACGGGCCTGGGCGGCCGGCATTCATGCACGACACAGCATACATATTTAGCGGGTTTCGTGAACCAGCTATCGCGGTTCGTGTTCGAGTGGCTCCGTTGTTGATGTTGATATTGAGCTGACGGTGGAGGCGGAACATCGTGATCCTCGATGAAGACTTGGGTCGATTTAGATGCCGAGCGTCGGCGGTAGTGTCCGCCGGACCGGAGAGAATCAGTGAATTTTCGGCGGATACTCGATGTGCGTGATGTACGACCTCTGTCTTCGTCAAACAAGGGCTCTTCCTCAACAGTGTGCCTCGACGATGAAGCGGTATGGTGTGAGGTGGAGCGATCTTGTCCAGAAAGGGGCATGCTCTTCGTTCGAGGTAATGGAGGGTGCTGAACGGCGAACTGCTCGCGGCCAGGAGATTTGCCTCGTGGTGAAGGCAACGCCGAGACGAAGTCCGATAACGCATCACCCTTCTTCTTCGCAGGCTTCGCACTCGACGGTGGTGAAATGAGAGAATTCTCGCTTCTCTTAGGCGCCTTCTGCAGGGGCGGCGGCGATGTTTCACTAACACTGGGCCCACGAGATCGACCACGGGGTGCCAACGGCTGCGGTGCAGAAACCACTTTTTGTGACGTATGCACCGGCTCTAAAACAGCGAGAGCATTCACCACGCCCAAAGACTTCTGTTTCTGTTTCGGCGAAACCTGAAGCTCAAGGCCCGCAAGAATGGGCGAGACTACCGGAGCGGCCTCATACTTGTACGATGGTTCCTGGTACAACTTTCTCGCCTGTGTGATATTGAGGGAGGCAGTAACCTCGTTGACGTCTTCCCAACGTGCCTGCCATACTGCTACTGTCTCCGCGTGTCCTGCATTCATCTCGCCCTCTACTCGAAGCATATCCCATAACTCGGCCCATCTGTCACGAACCTCGCCCCAGAATGAGGCTTGGATATGAGCGAGGCGGATTACAAATTGTGATAGGCCGTGATGGAAAAGGTTCAGATAAACCGGAAGTTCGGTGGCGAGCTGACCACGAAGGGCAAGATAGTTCGACGAAGCGGCGAGGAGCTGGGGAGGAGGCCGGTTTTTTGCAGACACAGTCATCGTTAGTAGATGGTAATGAAACGGCTCCTGCTCCTCCATCGACGCAAGGAGCTTCATCGGCTGGTTCATCGTCGTCAGTAGATGCGCGATCTCTCTCAATAATCGATCATTAACGTCCGCCTCGAGCCGATGACAAAGTGGCACAAGTTGCTCTTCCACAACCGCCATGAACGCCTCAAACGCCTCGCTCTTTGCCTCGGGTGAAATCCCTATTACTTTCCCAAACCCAATGGCCCACGTCCGCAATGCAAGCACCATATTGTGCATCATCTTTGCCCAATCAACAACGCCCTTGGCGAACTGCTGCGCGAAGGCGTCGATGCGCTTAAGCTCCGCATGAAGACGCTCGACCTGCGCTGCCTCGCCGTCCGTAGGCTTGGGTCGTGATAGAGACTTCATCCTTGTGAGGTTGACCTGAGCCGCCACCCCGACGTTCACCGGCCGCTTTTTGGCGGTCAAAACCTCCTTGACTACCTCCGCACGCCGCCGTCCCTCATTTACATTGTGTGCAACCTCTTCCATCTTTTGCCGCGCAGACTTTAGGTTCTCCTTGTCGCTGTGAGAGTCAGGCGTCTCGTCAATGATGGCACTAAGAAGCAGAGAATATTTCAAGAGACGTTGAACGGGTTTTATGAGGAGAGAGGCGATATCCCATGCGTGCGAAAGGTTGGAAGCGACAGTCTGTGTACGTTGTATATATTCTGTAAGAGCTGGTGTTGAAGGTAGTGATTGAAGATGGCTAAGTGCCGTTGGATGCCGGTTGATATAGAACTTGTATGGTTTTTCCATTTCAGGTATCTATGGAACCTCCTGAGTTGACAGTAATGCAACACAAAGGGGGGACACACTATTTCTATAAAGAGCGCACCAACACGATCCTCACCCACTCCTCCGTCTAATGTCGAGCCCAAAGCCTCTTCAATAAGATCACAAAACTGATCAGAGAATTGTGCGAGGTCTCCAATGTTGCTGAATATTATTCGAACGTCTTCAGGGGTCATGGGTGGTCCAAGGAGGCCTGCTGAGGAATCAGAGGCTGTTGACACAGTTCTAGACGATGATGAGGATGATAAGGACGGAGGCGATGAGGGTACAGAGATGTTGAGAAGTACTTGTTGACCTGTACTCTTTGTCAGTGATCCAAACATTGTTAACGGCCGAATGGACGCACCAAGCGCCATTGGTATATGGAATTCCCGTATCAATGCTAAATCGGAGGCATAAGCTCGTTCAGAAGAAAGAAGTTCATGTAGAGCGTGCTGCCGTTTGGTCATGGGTGTTTGTGGAGGAGTCATCGACGATGACGACGATGAACTGTTTTCGTTCTCGTCTTCGATGGATATTGGTGACTCTGGTGATGGGAGCAGGTTCTTGCTTTCCACTGTGTGCGAATCGTCCATGCCACCCGGATAACTCTGATGGCGCATTTGAAACGTAAGAGGAAGTGGCTCTTCAACAATGGAAGCAAAATCTCCTATGTCTAGTGTTGGGGGCGTCGTTGGCCTGCGGGTCCGCAAGGGCTTGGTTGTCGTTGATTCTGTCATAGTAGAACTACCGCTGATCGATCGGCCGATAGGGCGCAATGGAGAACGGGGAGGGAGTGGAGGAGAAGATGGTTGTGGTTGGGAAGAAGAAGCATTCCTTTGTTCATTCAAGTTGAGTGTGGGTGTGCTAATCATACCCACGCGGTAAGCGCGTGGCCCTTTGTGCAGAGGATAATTTGTAGTGACTATAGCATTGCTTGCAGTTGACATTGATGAGGGAGCTTCGAACGTTCTAGACGCCGCAGTATAGCAATGTACAGTCCTGCCACAAGTACAAAGCCTCGCTGGACCCTGGACCCTGGATCAATCCCAAGCCGGAATAAGCTCCTTGGCAGAATTAACTTACGGCACTCACTGTCAGTATAACGTCCCCTCCTCCTGCTCTACCTAATTCCAGAGTCTTCGAGGATCTGCATGTGCGCCCTCGCCATCGGTTTCCAGATAGTAGTCGAGTCTGATCAAATGAACTCACTGGACACGGTTATTAACGTGATTGGTAGTGTTATAGAGCGTCTTCGACTGGTATTAATCTACGAGTGACGTCTTTTGGAAGCTGGAAGTCTTCGTAGAGTTTTTGACAATCTACACGTGCGTGAGCTATAGTCTGCACGAGGACTTGTCGAAATTTAGTTCTCTTAAAAAAGAAGGGTATGTATCAAACCAACCACGAATGTTATACAAGCCGAGTAATGTCGATCTGGTCTCTAAGGACTGCTAGTGTCGAAGCCGATCAAGATCGAGCCAAAGCGGAGCACAAAGGTTGTCAGGGCGTAAAGAAGGCTTCCCAAGCTGTCGCCCGCGGCGAGGGAGACGTCTCTCTGTGATGGTGGGAGAGCAAACCCGTACACAGCTCCCTCATCCGAGCACATGTTATCGTTATACCAAGTTTAACCTCTTCGATCGCAAAAATGGTCATGTGTCCCCACATCCGGCACAACACGGTCTCTTTTGCCAACTTCAACCAGCCCCTCTCCCGTGTCATATTAGGCATCACAGCATTCCAGGGCACACTCGTGGGTTGTTGTGAGTACCCTTCTTGACCTCACAAACTTATTTCACCAGCCCGGTTGTGGAAATTCAGGATTTCTCCCGAAAGGTGGACATCCATCAAATGACCCCTACCGAGGCTCTACGGTTCTCGCAGACTCAATCACACGCAAGTCACCTGCGGGATGTGAAACAGCGTATGGCATTCCGTGATGCACCAAACGGGCACAGGTATTTTTCCGTGAAATTAGGGCACTTCCACTGTAGTATGAGATTGTACATATATGCCTGCAGCAGACGCCGCTTAATCCTAAAATAAAGAAAAATAATGTATCATATCGCTGACCACCTGCCAAAAACTGCTACGCCATTTCCTCCATCACAATTGAATAAGCCTCTTCTGCATTGAGCTTGCGCTCATAAGACCGCCGACCTTCATGTAACACGAGACTTAACGCCGCAAGTGACAAGATCACAGACAAATCAGTCAGACTCAGCGCTGCTGTCTGGAATATCCGTTGCATGAACGGTACATAGACGAGCGCGAGCTGCGTCAGCGCGGACATCGATACCGTGCCCACCAGCATCTTATTCTGGAACAGGCCGCACCCGAGCCCACGATTCTGTATTGCAGATACGAGGTCCAGGAAAACAAAGCATGTAAATGTCTGATTTAAACAATGAACGAAGTTGTTAGTTTCAGTCATACAGACAGGAAGAATGATCGATAAGACTCAGACGGAGATAATAGGCCATTTGACATTGTGAATGAACGAACGCCGTAAATAACGGATGTCACCAGATTGGACCGACAAACCAAAGAAAAGGAAAGTAAAGAAAAAGTGCTGACTCACCATGGTCTGCTCCCGCCGTGACATATGGTCATCGTCCAGAGCGAATACGTAAACAAACAGTGTCCCGACGACAATAATCGAAGCCGAGAACAGAACACGCAAAAGTAGCCGCCTTGTAATAATCGGAGCATTCTTCTTGCGTGGTGGACGTCGCATGATGGCTGGATCCACGGGGTCAACGCCGAGACTTTGACTGGGAGGGCCTAGGAATGCGAGTGAGCTTAATCCCCAATCTCAAGGACGCCGCGGAGAAGAGAGAAAAGAAACGCACCATCCATGAGAATGTTGATAAAGAGGATTTGCATGGCATTTAGGGGGTTGCTGAGTCCCAGCATTGTGCTGAGTGTGATCAGCGTTAGTGCGGCAGCAGCCGTGCTCAGTTGGAACGACAGGAAGTTTTGGATGTTATGGAAAATCGATTTGCCTATTGTCCGAGGAGTGGAGTAAAAGAACCATCAGCATATACGCTTACAACAAGATGCGTCCAAGACAGTACTCGCCTTCTTCAACCGCAGGAAGGATAGTGCTAAAGTTATCATCGACCAAAATCACATCCGCAGCCTCCTTCGCGACATCCGTGCCGCTTTTACCCATCGATACCCCGATATCAGCCATCTTTAGCGCAGGTGCATCGTTCACTTCACGACCAGACATCAACATCCTCACACTCCAGATAACATAGGGGAAGAAACACCGGAACGCACCTCCGTCACCTGTCATAGCCACCACCTGTCCCCTCGCCTGGAACGCCTCAACAATCGCCATCTTATGCCTCGGCGTCGTTCTCGCAAACACACTAACACTCCCGACCCTCTCTTTCAATTGCGCCTTCGTCATCTGATCAATTGCCTTTCCCGTAAGACAACTCGACGGTCCCGCCTCCCCACGCCCAACGCGCATTCCGAGCTTCTGCGCGATCGACAACGCAGTCTGCTCGGAGTCGCCCGTGATCATCACCACCTGCACACCGCCGCTTTGCAGAAGCGCGATGGAGTCCGCGACGCCTTTCCGTGGCGGGTCGAGCATCGCTTGGAAGCCCGCAAAGACAAGATTAGATTTCTCCGCGGGCCCACTGGAGGCGGGCGATGTCCCGCGTGAGGTTGTCGTCCGCGAGGGAGGCCGCTCGTCAACACCGACATATCCGTATGCCATAGCGAGCACGCGGAGTCCTCGAGTGGCGGTCGCTTGCGCCTTATTGAGAATCACGTTGCGCGTGTTTGCGTCGAGTGCTGGTGTGGATTCGTCGTTGACATAGTAGAACTTGCACCGATCTAGGATGGCTTCGATGGTGCCTTTGATATAGTACATCTCCCTCCCTACGCCATTTACATTGAGCGAGCCGACGGGAGAATTTCCAGCGGTTTCACGGTGGTAACCAGATACGGCCATATATTTCTGTTCTGAGTTGAAGGGGCGTTCATATACGCGTTCAAAATGCTGTTCGAAGTTCTCACGTAGTTGTTTAGAGTGTAAGAGGGAAAACCTTACCTGTCGGCGGTCTGGAAGCCCGAATACCCCGAGAACATTGAGAAGAGCGACATCCGTTGACTGTCCGACAAACTGCCCGTCCCCGTTGCGCACCAGCGAGGCATTGTTGCAAATTGCACCGATGTCCAGAGTCTTCCTGAGCGCAGGCGAAATCGGCGCTGCATACGTTGCAGAGTTAGGATCAAGAGTGATCGTCTCATCGACGATATAAGCTTCTGTCACCGTCTGATCATTTTTCGTCAGTGTTCCTAATGACCAGTCAGATTTCCTAACAGGACGAGACATGCACAACACACCTGTTTTATCAGAACAGATGACCGATACGGACCCGAGTGATTCAACGGAATGCAACTTTTTAACAATCGCCTTCCGTTTTGCCATGCGCAAAACACCAAGCGCGAGAGTGACTGTCGTCACTATCGGTAAACCTTCAGGAATAGCCGCGACAGCCAAAGAAACTAGCAATCCAATAACCAGTGAAGGAAAGGTCACGGACTAATCAACATATCGACATACCTCCGATGGTGAACATTTCCAACCACGACCGGCGCTGAAGTACCCCTATCAAACATATGATACCAATGACACCAAACGACATGATGGAGAGCTTCTTCGCTAGTTCGTCCATATTGAGCTGCAGCGGCGTACGCTTCTCCTCAACCTGAATCACGCTGTGAGACGCACACACAGACCAGTCTCGGTATTCACACATACATCCTGCATCATGGAAAAGATCACCCCGAACTCAGTCGCAGCTCCAGTTGCTATGACCACTCCAGAACCACGGCCTAAGTCATCGATGAACGAACGTAGAGAATCATTCCAATTCTGATAACATACCATTTCTAATCAATGTCCCCATATACGCGATACACGTCCGATCTGCGAGCGCGACAGGGTCACTCGTCGCGCGTCCCTGAGAAACATCATACTGGCACGTCTCCTCATACTTTCTCCGTGCTTCCGTCTCTCCCGTCAAGCTACTTTCGTCGATCTCTAAATCTATTGAAGACACAATACGTATGTCAGCGGGTACACGATCACCCGTAGAGAATGTGACGATATCGCCGGGGACAAGCTCATTTGCGAGGAGGTGTTTCGTTTCGCCTTCGCGTATGACGTGACAGTGATGCGGGACTAGTTTGTTAAGTGCTTCTAGTGACTTTTCTGAACGTCTTTCTTGAATGAATCCAACTGGGAACATGTCAAAGAAGGTAATAGAACCAGACGTTGAAACACTGCTTACCGGTTAATACAATCAAAACAGCTACAGTTATGCTAACTGCATCATCTATATTACCCATGATTGCGCTGACAGATGCGCTTCCGCAAAGCAGGAGAATTAAAGGACTTTCATAGATAGTTTTTGCGAATTTCAAAAGGAGAGGTTCTGGGGTGGATACTGTGAATTCATTGTAACCGTGTGTAGCGTGAAGATTTGGAATGTCCCGTTGTAAGAGGCCATGTTCCGCAGATGTACGAAAGTGTGCAATGGTATCCTTGATAAAAGTGAGCTCATATGGTGTATCCGAGATGAGAACCGGTACACACTTGAAGAGAGGTATGCGCAAATTGAGCAGAAGCGGTGATTGTTGGTGTGTCTCCTCGAGCGGGTGGCGTAACGCGTCCGCTTTCCACTAGGGGCTCGTAATCAGGTCGACGGCCAGTCACAGACGCAATCAGCCTCGACCAGAGACTTTGTGCCTCGGCATTGACCGCTTGTGCGATATGAGTGGGCGATGTAAGGGCTGCAGCTTCCGAGGGATGTCTACGCAGCGTAGTGCTGTATGCAAAGTGGGCTTCTGCATCTGGAATCGACCGTAGCCGCCCGCCAGCATCTGCAGAGAGCAGCGGGAAGTATGCCGATGCAGGTGGTGATGGGCTTCTTGCAGCCTGGTACCGGTGAGCTGCAGAAGAGCTGGCGGCCATTGAATCCACTGGCAACAAGGACGATATCCGCTTTTTGCGTTCGCCCATTCCAGATGAGACCGTTCTTGGTATCATTTCGCGTCAGAGAGCGTCGGGAGGTCCTAGCCCGAGTCGAGGATATTTGAGCGACTGCTCGTCGTCGTGCAGCGCTCTGCGATCGAGCCAGCCTTTGGAGATTGAAAACTTGGAGAGACCGTTGCCTAACCGACACGTCGTGTTTGCTCACTGCCTCGCTTTCGGAATACACGTCACATCAACTTCATTTGTTTCCGAACGCTCACGCTTTACCCAAGATTTTAACCAACGCTTTACTTAAGTATAGACTTCGTATGACAGAATCGACTCTTGCAATAGGTCTTTCTAGAATTTACCACTCTCGGAGGAATTAGGTCTCTACAACGACCAAAAATTCATGGACACACCCGGAATTGAACCGGGCACCGCCCGCAAACAGCGAAATGCTAAGCGGGCGTGATAACCAACTACACCATATGCCCATTGTATGTTTTTAGTCGACATAGAATCAGCCCCTTCGGTTGTATCCTTGTGAGCTTGTGAAGGACGACGGGGATTTTATGTCACCTAAATAAGGAAACGCTGTTTTCAAGTTCCATTTTATACTGCGCTTCTCTTGTCACATACACGCTCGCAGCATAAAACATTGAAGGCTCAAAAAGATGAAATACCCGAAGCACGGTAAAGGCCTTTCAAAAGCACCAATTGACAGTGGTGGGTCAGCTGAGAACATGAGTTGCTGTATTCGGCAATCAGAATCTGACGCACAACAGCCTGAAGGTGTAGATAAGTAGAATGAGATTGTCACGTCGAGCGCTACACGCCACAGACCGGGGATTACGGTACTTGACTCAGTCCAATCTCCGCTGCAGGACCAGTTCACAACGCCACATGCAAGATGTCCGGGTGCCTCCCGGACCGAAGAACCCGGCTTCTACTACTGTGGTTATTCTTATTTTGCTATCTCCGCCTGCTATGTCGAGTCAATCTTTTACCGCGGCCTCCCCCATCCAAGGCAAAAAGATCTGCAAACAGTATGTACACGGCAATCTAAATATTAAAACTCCGAGATCCGACCACCAACTCGGCATCTACACCTAGTATTACTTATCGTAACGTCTTGGACGTGTGCACCCGAGTGGAAGAACATCTGTCCAAGGGGCAGCTGACATGTCCAATGCAGCTACTTATTATCACTTTCTCGGTCTTGCTTCAACTCGGTTGTCCCGGGGTTTTGCTTCTTTTGTCCTCCTGGGCTGACGACTCGTCGAGTATGAGACCTCTTTTACTGAGGGAAGAACCGTATGATTTGGATGTGTACCAAAAGTGGCTGTTCTGGCATTGAGCAATGCGCCCATCGGCCCGCTCTTGGATTAACTTCAACGCTGACTACGTGTTATATTGTTAAATGTTGCGTCAACTCGAAAGGCTATTGATATACTCTGGTTTCAAGGAAAACATATGTTCCGGACAAGTGCATTTAAAATACTTCCTTAGCAACACCACAAGCTCGTCTCGTGCAAGGTTTACGAAGTAATTGTTGGACATGGTCATACTTGTTTGCTATACCATATATGATGTAGACTAGAGATCTTCCTACTTCACCATTGATTTCGTCACCTCCACTTCACGTTTGCCGAAGAACCGTCTAGACATAACTTTCGATGCGCCACTCTCTTTGGAAATGGTCCATTCTCTCCGTTGCTATATAGTTCTTTAGGCATTTAAAGGTCCCGCTAGCTATGGAGGATACTCTCCGATGGTCTGGCTTCAGAACTCTCTCACCTTGCATGGCGCCTTGGGCCTCCAGAACGATGCTGGCAAGCCTGTAAGGTCCGTCGTCACATCCGTTACTTACTCGGTCTCTGACAAGAATAAACATCAGCACCGCATTCACATCCTTGGCTTTCTTCACTTTTCTTTTACTCTTCATAACGCATCGTCTGGTGGCTCTCCATCTCAAGAGGCCTTCAATCCATAAAACTATTCCAGCATTACAACGTTTATTAAATCGTCCAAATACAGGTATCCATGATCTCCTTACCTCTCGCTCCATCCCGAATGAACGATTGATCAAAGCCTTTGCTTTGACCAACACCTTCGTCTCTAGTGACATTGGTGTCCATACAGCCTTCGTCGCTCGCGCTATGTCTCTTATCAAAGCCGCTACTGATCGCGGATGGACCCACTTCCAAAACATTGCCGTTGATTCTGTAGAGGAAGCGCTACCTCGTGCTACTGAGAAGGATTTCGACGTGTTTGTTCAAGACGTGACGATGCGTGTTGCTCTTGTCGCAATTCTGGATATAGATGTATCTGTGAGGGAACTAGACTCAGAGGACATCCGCGTCGTCTCCACGCTCATCACAAAACTGTGGTCACTTTCGAAGCAGCCTGAGACGATACCTGCAGAACTCCTCCCCCAATTAAATTACCATCTACGTCACCTCATCCCTGACAAAAAAGCATATCCAAACCCTCTCGATGTTGTCATTCCAGTTTGGGAAACAATGTGGCGTGTGATCGCTACTTCCGTCGCTTATGCGCAAAACTCCTCGTATGCGGGCAACATATTCTCAGAACTCCATGGTTCCCCGACGATGGACCAGTTTCGCCACTTCGACGGTACCCAGCCTTCAGTAGAGTGGTTCATAACTGAAGTCATGCGCCTCCACCCTCCATCCCAACGTATCAGTCGCGCCTCCCCAATCCATCCATTTCCCGCCTTTCTTCCCCTTCATCTCAACAAACTCGCCACCAAGCTTTTCAGCCCACTTGTTCGTCGTGAATGTGCAGATATAGGAAGTGTTCTCAAGTGCAAATCCATCTGGGGAGCGGATGCAGACGCATTCGAACCCCTGCGATTCCACTGTAATCGAGTTACTCGGGAACAGGAGGCGATTAAATCGCTGCCTTTTGGTTGTGGCCGGTTAAAATGTGTGGCGGCAGGATGGGCTCCTATGGCGGCAGGGGTCGTCTCAGCAGCCATCCTCGAGCGCGTGAAAGTAAGATCCGGTCTTCGTGTTCGTCTTGTGGAAGGAAAATGTATTGGGGGGCGGGAGGGATGGAGTGGATGGTCGATATCTACTCGGTTGTAGTTGTGGCTAGTTTGTAACCATCTTGAAACCCCAGATAAAAATTCTGGCTGCAGCGGATACCAGACTCGAGACCTTTTTTAGCTAACAGAGCAATGCAATGGTTTGTGCAAGACACGGATTTATTTTTTGCATTTTACATTTTGTAGTCTTTTCTTTGATATGTCGTCTATATTGTCCGGCATACCCATGGTTATTTTTCGTTCTCTCATAGCATGTAACAACATTTCTTGCTCAGAGAAAATAAACAGGACTCGACTAGCTCTTGCGCATGCGGGATTCCAGTAAGACAAATGGAGATGGTCAAGTTCAAGCCCATCCCCTGACAAGCATGGCTGGCGGGACCCTCGGGCATGGAGGCCCGGAAACGCCTGTGAGCGTCAGGCTGCATCTTTGAAGACCGGGATCATCGGAACCGGGAGAAGATAAGAAGATACACGCTGGTTGGGAGAGCTCTTTCGGTGGAGTGCGATGTGGCATGCGGTCTGCAGCGACAACGAATATCCGGCAGTTGTACCGTGACATATCAGCAGATAGAAAGTTGAAACTGATTCTAGGATGCTATGTATGTAGTCCGTGTGATGGTGCTCTCATGAGCTCACATGTCATGCCAGTGGGACTGTGGCCGTGTCAAAATGTATATGCCAGTCAGGCCCCGTTAACTCGTGGCTTCTTGATTTCATTTTAAGTTTGGCAACTACAATTTACGTCACTAGTCTCGCGCGAACTGTTCATATTCATTCACAAGAAGGGAGTAAATCAGGCATAGGAGACGCACGTACGATGAAACTGTCTCACGCAAAGACTGGGCGGTGTTCGGAGTATTATTTACGGGCCGAGTTGCTCATGGCAGAAGATATGGAGCACCAATTGGAACAACGAAGCGAGTCGGCGTGGTATCGTGACCGCTTGCAATCGGCAGCAGATGAAATGCGTAGCACTACAGCAAAGATCGACAAATTTGACTCTCCACGCCACGTCAAGTACTCGCTTGAGGAGCTATGATAGCTCGGAGGCGCTGATGAAGTTTTGAGGTTTAGACGAAGAAAGTCCATAAAAGCTTGTCAAAGTCAAGAACGCAAAAAGTCTAAACAGAAGATAGACCGTATTATGACCTGTCTTTCAAAGGCAACTTGGGCAACAGGAGCAAGTACAAACATGGAGAGTCACAAGGCGGTCGCAGCTGAAACTTTTCCTTTCTGCTTCTTTGAATGGTGTTTTAATTTTAACTTTGATTGCGACGGAGTTCGTTATCACAAGTATGCTCGTATGCCGCCTCCAACACCATTGCAGTAGCTTCGAGTGGGTGTTCGTGCGTGACGTGACATGCTGTGACGTCAAATTCAGATACCGCCATGAGTTCCCCTCAACCTTGGTTGCTAAAACACTCATTTGATATGGTATGCCTCTCAATGCGGAGAATCTTTCAATCTTCAAGACAACAGCTGGCGCATCTGAATGTTGATTAACGAGAGATATACACTTCCATCGGTTGTTTCGTCTTCACGAGTTGACAAGGACCGAGATCCCCATGTTTGTTTTTCGTCATCTGACCTCGGCAAATTCAACGAATATGGATTGTCATTCTACTGAAAGAGCAGGTGAGAGATCATTCTTGTCCTCCGTGTTCGTCTGATGTTGATTGGTGCTCCTCCGGGCCTTTCGTTCATCCTCTCATCTAGATTTGTTATCGTAGACCAGGAGTTCTCTTCCGTAACTATGCATTGTCTGAATCGTTATCAGCTCTTTTCCACGTATCAACTAAGAAGGTAATCTATATCTCTCTGTTTCAAAAACAACGCATCCGGTGCGAAGTCTGGGCTCATAGGAGCTAGTTTCCGATCTTTCGCCAATGTCGGTTGCTTGGACACGCTCACTTCTATCCAACGATCAAACATCACTTGTCTTTTGACCGTACCGGTCCTCATTGAGTCTCTCTATTCAGAAATAGGGTGTCTTATTGTCGATTCAGACACTCCAGTTCGGAAGAATGTTTATTTCCTCCATTACAAAGTTTCGATGCTATAAAGCATAGCTGATGTCTACTGAGCTATCCAGACTACCCTGCAATGGTTGCGCTTCTTCGAAGCCCGGTTTTGTCTGCTTCTTGTGGATTACTCGCTTTCCGTGGCGTCCTGGGTCTCATCTTTGGGCCCATTAGCACCGACTCGCCTGCACCCGCCGGAGGTTCCATTGCAAATGATGTGCCTCCTAACTCTTTTTTCCAAGATTTCTCTCCTCCGTTCCCTACGAATGATTGGTGGGTTGGCTTCGGTGCTGGCGACGGCAACGCGTGAGTTTAACACTTGATTATAAAGAAAATATCTAGATTTATGTCTTGTTTTTTGACATGCAGTATTGTTGCCGGGCCATTCCCTTATCAGAGCCATTTGGGCACCACCGGAATCCAATTTGGTGTATCAACATCTCGAAATTTTGATGGGGTGTCGATCCACCAACCGTCCCAGACTGACTGGTCTGTTGGATTTGTCGAACACGATGGCAACGTTCTGCACCACAAGGCTTTGTCTTGGGTGAGATTTAGTGTCGACTTTCAGTCATAATCAAACTGATTGATCTGTAAGGATTCTCAATCTGTCACGGTACAATATTTCACGGGTTCAAGCACAATGACAAGTTACCTCGTACCGGGATCTCCGTACCTTACTTTTTCATACTCTGGAGCGACACCGAAGCTCGATAGTGCCAACGGCGCTATCACATCTTTTGCTGGCAATACACTTGACAGTGGTACTAACGGTAAGCAAAGATTTTTAAGACAGGCCTTGAGTTAAATTCAAGGAGCATACAGTTACTGTCACCAGCACCTCGTTCCAAGTTGAGAACAGTGCTGGCACCTACATCATATATTCTTTATATGGGGAATTGACTCTGACGGCTACTAATAATGGCACGATTGTCGCTGGAACGCAGTTCAATGGTGTGCTGCGAGTCGTGAAACTAAACTCTCCTTCCCATAAGGCCCTTCTCGATCAATATGTCGCAAACTACCCAACAGGTGTCACCATAGACTATGATTTTGACGGGGACGTTGGCACACTTCGTTTCACGTGGGCAGTTACTGGAAATGCAGCAGATCTTATCATGCTGACATGGCCTCATCATCGGTGTGTCTTATCAGATAGTTCATGTTCAGTTTCTGACGGGTAGACCATAGTATCAAAATGCAAAATCCCAATTTCCCGCCGACGTCATCTCTTTCGTATCTTACGGCTAAAGGATATATGTATCCCGCCTTGGGAAGCATCTGGAACCTGGTCTATGATCTTACGACTATCACTTGGAATGCCCCTCGTACTCCAGATGCGTCTTGTTTACAAGATCTGGTAGCTGGCCTCGAGTATGAAATCGCAAATATCCCTGCAGTCACGATGCCAGAGGACTTTTACTTCTTTGGTGGACGTTTTGCGGCCATCTCGCGCTTAGCGTAGGTGCATCTTATCTTTGTATCTTGATTGTGCTCATCCTTCATCAGCTTGATTGCAGAACATGTTCACCGAAATGATCTTGTACAGCCTGTCATTGACTGGATGAAGAGTTCGATTGACTATTTGGTTCGTTTCAAAAGTTGTGTATTGTATCGCTGACTAACCTCGTGAACAGTTTAATTCAGCATCTACCGCGGTCCCCGCGTACGAGACTGGATGGGGTGGTATCATTAACCGTGCAGGGTACAACAACGTGTGGGTTGATTTCGGTAATGGATATTACAATGATCATCACTTTCATTACGGATATCTCCTCGCCTCAGCAGCCGTAATTGCAAGGTACCTGTTTCTCTTTCGTCGCGGAGTAATCTTCTCAAGTGTTTTCGCTAGACATGACGGCGCTTGGCTGAGCGCTTTCCGGCAGACAATGGAGTTGTTCCTCCGTGACATCGTCAATCCATCAAGGAACGATCCCTTTTTTCCCGTGACACGTTGTAGGGATTGGTATGCAGGCCATTCATGGGGTGTGTACACTTTTCCTCAGGGTGCGTGTAAACTAACCTAATTGCAAAGCTTCTGGTATTGCCAATGGTGCGGGTGAACGTGATCAAGAGTCCGTCGGTGAGGCAGTAAACGGATATTACGGAGCACTACTGTGGGCCGATGCCACGGGCAATGCCGATATCAAGAATTATGCGCGGCTATTGATTGCCACAGAACAACATGCTGCACAAGTGTATTGGCACCTTTATCCCGCGGCTAGCGCCACAGATAGAGATCAGCCATATCCTGAGCAGGGTGTTCGGGATCTCGTCACAATCGGCAATGTCATGGACTGGCAGGCAGGTGCATGGCTGTAAGCATGTCGTCATTTTCATAGTCACATGCCTCTCTCAACCTTGTTTTAGCTTCTGGGGAGACCAAAAGGTCGAAATCGCTGCCATACAAATACTTCCCGTGACACCTATCAATGAGCACATGTATGATGCAGCTTGGGCCCAGGCTGTCTATGATTACACACTCCAAGAATTAAATGATGCTGCTTATGGCGACGAATGGAAATCTGTGATCTATCTCGCGTACTCTCAAGTCGACCCGGTGGCAGCAGCGCGGCTTTCTTCCTTGTTAACTTCCTGGGGTACCGGGAACACGTTCAGCAATCAGCTTTACTTTTTGTCCACTCGCCCCGGAGCATCCAATGTATGTGCCTCAGCACCTTCTAATCCTATCGGTACCTTCTACATTCAGTCCGTCACCACTGGCGCCTATGTATCCGAATCTACCCTTCCAGACCTCATCGCGTCTTCCATCTCTCAAAGTCTTGCTGCTCAATTCCAACTCGCATCTGCTCCTAATGCAGGAACAATCAAGGCAGTATCAACTAACCAATTTGTTACTGCAGATATCAGTGGATTATATACCATCTCTGCTTCTCGTCCCACCGCATCCACGTGGGAGATTTTCATAATACGTCCGAAGGAAGGTGCAGAAAGCGGCGTCTATTCTATTCTCGCTGCATCAAATAAGCAGTATGTGACGCTCGGAAGTGATGGAGCTTTAATCAACAACGCGGCCGCTGAGTCGAGTAGTGCGGGATTTAGACTCCTTTCCGCTTGATCTGTTTCCGAACGCTATGGATATGCAGTTCTCCTTGCGATTATGTATTACCATCTCATGATGCAATGTCAGTCTTTTGATACTCTTGTAGCTCCGAACAATTCTCAAGTTGGCGCCTGATCGACCAATGTCAGGTACTTTCTTTCACTTTTGGTTTTTTTTCCCCTTTCCAAAAACAGGCACTATCCTGATTCACTTCACGTGGATCAGATAACTATTGTTGATCTAAAATATCTTACATCAAACTTGGTTCTAAGCAGTTATGGATATTGACAACACGAGGTGAAGATTGAGAATCAAAGATCAAATTTATGCCGTGTTCATCGTGGTGAGCCAGAGCCTTTCTCCCACCTCAGCTTGGAATGGTAAATAATATTCTTTTTAGGATGATGAAACGCCATGCTTTGCTTGTCTAAACATGAAAAGATATATCAGACCGTTTTCCTGGGTGATAGCCACTAATTGACTTTACAGGAGTTGGGGTTTACTAATCCTATATAAACTCGTCTTTTTCTATCGCAGTCAACTCGTCGACAACTCTCTAATTTCTTCAGATGGGATCGCTTGCTGTACGTCTACCCCAACTTCCAGTGCGTCGATCCGTATTTTTATTCGGTGGAGGTTTGTTTCAACTCGCTCATTATCAGGAACACGTTCTACAACCGTATCCTCATGATCCTAATGCGCGCTCTTACATTGGGGGAACATCTACAACTATCTATTTTGTCAACGAACTTCCCATTGGCTTCTCAGCCCAAATCTACTCTATAGGCTATCAAGGAGAAAGGATACCATGGGACAACTCGGCCAAGCTACTCAAGTCCCAGTACTTCCAAGCAACAGCGTACATTCATCAACCTTGGGAGGTCGTCTTCTTGAGTCAGAGAGAGACCGTGATAAAGATCTATCACCCTGAGCCAAATCCGTCCCGCATCATGCTCAATACTTCTGTTTTTTCGATTCCGGTCTGTATACAAAAGGGTCTAAACCCTGGATCTTTACTGATACATTATTATCTTTCAGCGTCTAGCTGGCCAGCCTCCTTCTCTTCAAAGGCTGTACTCATTGCAAGATGCCAGATCTACCACTATCATCTTTGTGAATTACCTCAAAATCAAAGTGAGCATTCGCTGGGTCAATTTCAACGGAAATCGCACACCGTATGCGACGATACTCCCCGGATCCTCGTCTTCACAATCTACCTATGTTGGTCATATCTGGGAAGTCGTCACCGCTGATTTCGAGAAGAGACCTATCGCTTTGTTCTATGCAGCCCCATATGACGCATTAGCAGAGATTAATGACGAGCTCTTTCTTGAATGAGCTGACATCTACGAGAGTTCAAGCAAGGGATGGGGGATGGCGCTACCTAGCATGATGATTACATTTTTGTGTTCTCGAGTCTTCTATAATATGACTACATTTCTGGCCGATGCATAACTTTTGTCTACAAAGGAAACTGGAATTCTTCAAATATTCAAGGGTCAAACTCGGGGCCTAGTTCTGGCCATGACCAACGTGACCTTACACCATTTCAAGCAAGATTTCTCTCCGTTTCTTTAAAGCCTCAATCAGATTGGAGTTCTTCGCGTCATTTCCACGATTGCTTGTGTTACTGCGGTAGCGAAATGTGCTTGATGTCGAGTGTCTATAACATTGATGCCATTGCTTACTACCACTCGGATACATACTCTCACCAGACAACTGGCAAATGCGCCATGAAACATTATTGTCTACAAGGTTTTGAAGGCCAAGCTCACTTAATTTTTAATTGACGTCCATTTCATCATCCTCTAGAAATTTCGACACGGTACCATCGTATACTGATGTTGAAGAGTGAGGTGTAATTCTATCCTGCTCGCTGAACGCGGACTGCGGCGTGTAAATATTCCAACTCCGTCGTTCGGAGGTTTCCGGGAAACAATCTCGAAGAAAATTCTGAGTCCTTTGGTTCTGCAGACGTCTCAGACGTTCATCCTAGATGTTCGGACGAGAAACCATGACTAAACGAAACAAACCTTTTGCTGGTTGAAACACCTCCTAGTGGTTCTATGACTGCTTCCTTCTCTTTTGGGGAGCAATCTACACTCGCGGTGAACTCTTTCTCGCTCTCGTGGAGATAGGTTTGAGTTTAATATTCGCCTTGTCCCTGCGATTCGGCGTGCTGGGTGTTGGACAGAGCGGTTGTACTTTGAGTCGGCACAGGATGGTTTGACTCGATATTCTTGTTTGAGGCTGAGAGTTAGTCTCTGCGCAAGAACAGCCGTCTTCATCTGGGGTGCCACTGGTGTTTGACTTGTCATCGAAGTAAAAGAATAACTCTCCTCGTAAATATGTAATTGATCAGCTGGCTTGATATATCCCTCAAAATCTTTTGTTCCTCCCTTGATCTGCTGAGACACAGGTGTCTTGATTGTTGTACTTCGAGGTTTTGCCGGCGGTGTGTAGGCCCAGCAAGGTGTGTAGGGGTAGTGCTCGTTGTACATCGACGATCTAGGATAGAGGTTGTTCGGGATATCTTCAGAGAGACGTTAGGATACATCTTCGTGCACCTGTCGACGGCTTTATATCCTGAGCAAACCTACTATGTGTTCGTGTTGTCAATATGTACCAAAAACGGGACATTCTGCTCCTCGAGGCTAGGCAAGCAACGATCAAAAGAGTGGCGCTATTACAATAGACATTGTGGGTCAAAGAAGCTTCTAGAATGCTGTACGTCTACTGTTTTCTTCTTTGTGTCAGATGGAGCTACTAGAATTGGTCCACCTGCTATCACCCTCTTTATTAAGTTTGAAATTTGATGCGAACCATCAGCAACGATATTGATACAAAGGAACCTTTATATTTGCTAGAGGAGCCATTTGTCCCAGGAATATCGGGAGTCTACATGAACTGTGTGTCAAAATGGCCAACCATGTCGGCGAATTCTAACTAAACGATGTGCATCATGATTCTGGCAGCAGACATCCAAGCACATTCCGGAAAGAAAAAAGAAGACTGCTGTCACTTCGCCCCGTCGGTCCGCGCTTTTCCAGTCGCACCGCACTTGACCAAATTACCTGCCCAGATGGAGAAGAATTGTCCCATAGTTTTGTGACACGCAGAACGGCTTGCTTCTACGATGAAGGGGACCGAGGAAAACTGATATAAAAGATCCGTCTTGCAGTAAAGAAAAGACACCCACAACAGCAGCAATGATTCATAATCCAACCAAGGTCCTACTCCTCCCTGCTCTTCTCCCCTGGACATGCAACCTTATCGTAAATGCCGCCTCGGTCTCCAGCACCCCCGCCCAAACCTTCCACGGCATCGGTGGCTCAGGCGCATGGTGGCCGAATGACCTAATCAACTTCCCGCTCTCGACCCGACAAAACCTCTCCTCCCTCCTCTTCTCCTCCTCGGGCCTCGGCCTCTCCTCCTACCGTTACAACGTCGGCGCAGGCGGCGTGAATGTCTCGAATCCTACGCGTGCACCGGAAACATTCTACGTCTCCCCAGGCGTATACAATTTCACTAAGGACGCGGCCGGGAGGTTCTTTCTCACACAAGCCGCAGAGTTTGGCGTACAACATCTGACGATGTTCGCGAATAGCGCGCCTGCGTCGCTGACGAGTGGGAAAGCAAGCTGTAATGGGCAGTTCGTGAGCGGGACCGGGGAGGCGTATGGGACGTTCCTGGCGGATGTGGTGCAGCACTTTAGGGAAACGGGTGTGGGTATTGATTTTGTTAGTCCGATGAATGAGCCGGATAGCAGTTTTGGCCCCTCGCCGTGCGGGCAGGAGGGTATGCAGGTTTTGCCGACCCAGTGAGTGTTGATGCATGGGGTTGTGTTGAGGTATTGACGTGAGAAATAAGACGCGCAGAGGTGGTTAATGGGTTGTTTGATGCCCTAGAGGCGAGGGGGCTGACATCTTCGGTTGGGATCATAGCCGACGAGTCGTCAAACCTTGGGAGTGCAGAAAATGAGTATGGCTCTTGGTTGTCACAAGTCTCCGACAGGGTACATTCTTACTGTTTTTTTTTCCCACTCCGAGATATAAATCTATCATCGTCAGGTTGCTGCTCTCGCTCACCACACTTACGACTTCCCTTCCGACGCAAGCTACACCTCTTATATCAGCTCAACGAATCGTCTCTTTCCCGGAAAGCTGACCTGGATGACTGTAGGTCATTCTTTTCATAAAGACAATAGGGATCCATGGATCTTGTGAATTACAGGAGATTTGTTGTGCGGTTGGAAATCCCGACGACACTGGAAATGTATTTTCCGAGGGCTACGACCCGACGTGAGCTCAATTGAAAACTGCTGTGCAGTTTCGGCTGACGAATCTCTTTACAAGAATAAGAAACGCACTCATGTTCTCCGGGTTAGTATTTCAAAGTTTGGTTCTTGCCAGTGAAACACACTACGATGTAAGCATGTCTTCGCAAGGTGGACTTATCTAACCCTGTCGTAGTTTTGGACACTCGTTTCCAGTCGTATGTTTCGGTAAGATACAGATCAAATGTCACTAATTGTGCTTCAGAACTAGGGTGTTCCCCATTGATAAACCCGGGCTGTCCTGCTGTCCCAAACTCGGTTGGATGGACTGTAAGTGTTCACGGTTGCAGGGCTTCATGATTTGACGTCAAGGACTAGGACGGAGTGATCTATTACGATGCCGACTATGCCACGAACGGTAACTTCAACCTCTGTAAGATCTACGCAGCCTGAAGGAAAGGGAGGAACTCACACACATATTTGAAACAGACATCAGCAAGCATTTCTGGGCCTATAAACACTTCGGAAACTTCGTGAAACGTCAGTTACAGTCTTCCTTTGAACAATTACATTAGTGACAACGAATCAACACACAAGCCGGCAGCCAGAGGCGCCCCATTATGGGTTCCGATGCCAGCAAATTCACGATGGCAGTAGCGAGTGCGGACACGTACTATATCCTCGCCATGAACCCTAACACATCAGATTCGAGCTTGACACTGACGTTCCCAGATGCTGCTTGTGCGACTGATGCATTCCGGACGTCGGCATCGGAGGACTTTGCACAGATCGCAGCGGCTGTGAAGAGTGGATCAAACTGGGTGCTGGCGTTAAAGGGTTCGAGCTTGACGACTTATGTGTTCGATCGTGTCAGCTGTTGAGATGAAATGATACGAAATCCAGATGAATTGTATGATGATGTGACAATGGACAGCAGATGAAGAGCAAAACGATGTAAGAGAAAGGAGGGGATATTCTAAACGAGACGATCGCTGAAATCCTCCTCGGAAAAGATCGACCGAGTATGAGTTGTTTTAATGCGCTCGTCTTTCAGCATCCTAAAGTATCGTCAGCGGGAGGAAGTAATCAAGTCGATGGATAACACACCGATTATCCACTCTCGCATCCTCGCCTTCAACGCCGACCACCGCCTGTGGTGTTTTGGCTTCCAACACCTTTGTCACAGACTCGTTAGGTTTTAATAAATCCGTTGTTTGAATACGCACATAGTGGTTGTCACAATGCGGGCAATACTCGTCGCTTTCCTCGTAAGCGGACATGTCCTTCCTAAACGCCTTTTTACATTTCTTGCACATGAAAGCCATCTCCATCGCCTTTGCAAGTTGATGATTTTGCGTTTCTGCGTGGCACTCGGCGCAGTCGAACCATTGTTTGCAGCACGGAGCACGGATGGCGACTTGGGCGTTCAGGATATGTTTACTGCATGTCCAGTCATTGGCATAATAATCAAAGGACGCGGAAAACAATTAAAAGGACTGATGAATATACTGACCACATTATTGGGATGAAGTCTGTTCGGAGATCCGAATCGCACCTCGGATTTCGTACGGGTTTAGATACAAACACGTTCAAATCAATCAAAACAATCCGTTTTGGCTTCAAGCTACAAGGAGGAGGCTATAGCAGAGACATGATGAACCAAGTGGCTGTAGGATTGGCATAATCATGACATGAAAGCTGCATAGGATCGCTGTGCCAATTTGAAACGCGGCATTGCGATAGCGTGGTTTGATTAGTCATCATTAGAACATGCAATTGACACTTGTACCTTCCTTGAACTACATACAGCATCTCCAATGGCCGCCCGACGGCAGCCTTCGACGACTTCGCTGTCCAAATATGCCCGAGCGAACTCCCCGAGCTTTCAAAACTCCTCACTAGACTTCTGCAATGCGTTTTGGGGCCCAGCCGACGCTGGTGTTGATGTTCTGTTCGCGCGTATGCGCGGCGCGGCAAGAACAGTGGAGGAGTTGAGAAATTATTGGAAGGAGAGGTGAGTGTTCCTTGACCAACGTGATTTGAAGATTCACTGTCAGACCAGAGCAGCGATCGAGGAGGATTATGCCAAGCGACTGGGGAAACTTGCAAAGTCACCATTGGGTAAAGATGAGATAGGGTAAGCACAATTCTACTATCTTGATTACTTCCCTTGCAGCCTGCACTAGTTGTCATACCATGCCGTCTTTTTTTTTCCAGCAGGTGTTGGGCGCGTGTAGCCATGAGGCACATGTGATAATCTCAATTGTGGCTTTATTATGGCGGTAAAATAGATACTGAGTCTCTATCACAGAGAATTACGAAACACTCTTGACACCATTCGGCTCGAAACCGATAAACAAGCCGGATTCCATACTACGCTCGCTGGCCAAATTCGAACTGATCTCGAAAACACTGCAGCTACGTTCCATACACGGCAACTTCAAAACAAGAAGACGTTTCAGGCTGCCATTGAAAAAGAGTTCAAAAACAAGCAAGCACAAGAAACGCACGTCAACAAGGCACGCGAAAAATACGAGCAAGACTGCGTCCGTATAAATTCATATACAGCCCAGTCGTCCCTCGTTCAAGGAAAAGATCTTGAGAAAATCCAACTCAAGCTGGAACGCGCCCAGCAATCAGTGCAGGTCAATGAACGAGAGTTCGCGAATTTTGCAAAGGCATATCAAGAAACTGTTGCGCGGTGGGTGCAGGGATGGAGGGTGTTCGCTGATAACTGTCAGGATTCGGAGATGCAAAGGATCGAGTTCATGAAAGACAATATGTGGGCTTACGCGAATGCAGTCTCTACTGTGTGTGTCGCAGATGACGAGGTGAGTCACGCACCGTTTTCATTTTCTCGACTTTGTAGCTCATCTTTTCTTCGTCAGTCGTGTGAGAAAATCCGTGTAGCTTTGGAACAAATGGAACCAGAGAAGGACATGGAGAATTTCGTACGCGACTATGGAACCGGAAACCAAATCCCAGATCCCCCAGCATTCGTCAACTACAATACCTCAGACGCGATACCCTCATCATCGTCCAACCCTACATTCCGTACCGCCAATTTTATCCGGACATCGCAGCGCGAGTCCGCACCACGCCAGAATTCCATTTCGCTACAACCTGACGAGTCTGATACACCATTCACTAATTCCGCTGGTATCGGTGCAGGCGGTGGAGTTCCTGCTGGAAAACGAGAGTCCCAACATGGTGTTAGCTTGGGCAGGCAGGCCAGTAGGAGACAGTCCTTGATGCAAATTCAGCAGACCATCCAGCAACCCAACGGATTTAATCACCAACCAGATACCACAAGACCCGGCCCTTCTTCCTCACCCTCAAAACAGGTCGCGCGGAGCAATACCCAACGCAAATCTATAAGCCCTGCACCAGCGCCTGGAGCATCCCCATCACCTTCTGGCCAGGCCACGCGCAACAATGCTACGGATTCACGTTCATACAAAAACCCCTTGCAAGATCCGTATGCTGAGCCCATTGGTCACGATGCTGAGCCGTACCTCAAGATTGGGGACAATGTGTACAAAGTAGATCCCAGTAGGGATCCACAGATGCAGCAGAGTGGCCTGTTTAATAGCACCCAGTCCAATTCATCGTCTCCCGCTAAGGCGATTAGAAACAGTGCTATTGATCCTCTGGCAAAGCATATGGAGGATTTGAAGAATGCCGTTTCGAGTACCGGTAGCACACGTCGTAAATCTGTTCGGCGTTCGACCGTTCCAGATGTCGGGAAATCTGCTCAACATCAACAACCCAGCTCTTCTGGCTCCGCTCTCTCTCCTCCGTCATCAGCTACCTTGTCTAACCTCGCCGTCGCCAGTTCTCCCTCCACACCATCATCTCGTGACTACCGTAACTCAGCTGAACTTGTCGTAGGAAGTCATCCTTCCGCTTCAACACCGGTTCAATCTCGCTCAGCCTCACCGAACCCGCCTACAGCTGCGTTTATGAAGCCGCCTACCACACCAAGGTCAGAAGTCATACAGGACGTGTTGTCTGATTATCAGCAGTCCCTCCCTGGCGAGCGCAAGTCTATCTCAAGGTCTAACAGCCCTGTTGCATTGGAGCAAAGGCTTAGTATCAGTGGGCCGCAACAACAAGAGCACAGGCAAAGTTCGAGCCAGTCGAGTACTAGCTTGGGGCAGGGACAGGGACAGGGACAGAACCTAGTTAGGCCACCGAGTATAGTGGGGCATCCAGGTATCGGAGCGCATGGCGGTTCGAGGAGCAATAGTCCACAACCACCCTCTCGAGGGCCGAGCCCTGCTCCTCCTGCTAGCGTGAAAAGCAGGAATAGCGTTGTCAATGTCAACGGCTACGGGAATGGGTTCATGAGTGCGCCTCAGTCATCGGGTCCTGGCGTCGCGAGAGCGCCGAGTCCAAATACTGTGGGTATCGCGCTGGACCCGAGTGGTAGGGTGTTCCATGATGATATGGCGCAGAGGTATCAGCAGCAGCAGAGACAATTGTCAGTGCAGCAGCAGCAGACTATGCCGCCACCTCAGCAGCAACAACCTCAGCAGCAGTATGTCCAACAGCAGCCACAGCCACAGTATGCGCCGGTGCAGCCACCACCTCAGGTTCAGCCTCAGGTTCACCGGGCGAGTTACATGCAGCCACCCACCGCCACCACACCCGTCCCGCCCCCTCCACCGCCCATTAACGCATACATTGCCCAACACCAAGCGCGTAATAATGCTCTTACTTCTGGCACCCGCCCTGGATACACACAACAAGCACCCGTTCAAGCCCAACAGCCCATGTACACAGGATTTCAGACACAGACTCCCGCACCCGTGCAGGCCGCTCCGCTCGCGATGACGGTGTACCAGCCGCCACAACCTCAACAGCAGCAGCCTCAACAGGCGCCGTACCAGCAGCCGCAACAGACTGGGTATTATGGACAGCAACAGCATTTCCCTCAACAGCAGCAGCCTCAGCAGCCGTTACAGTTGAGAGCGCCGTATCAGCAGCAGCAGCAGTATGGAGGGTACCGCGGGCCGAGCCCTGTAGTGCAGAGAACACCTTCGCCCCAGCCGCCGTTAGCTGGACAGCTAGTCGCCCCGCCGACGGGACAGGTTACAGAGGATGGACATGGTATTTTGTTTTACGGTATGTAGTCATTTTTTTCTACTGCTCTTGTTAATACTGACTGTTTATAGTGAAAGCGCTGTATGACTACACCGCGACGATTGACGAGGAGTTCGACTTCCAAGCGGGGGATATTATTGCTGTCACGCATACACCAGAGGATGGATGGTGGAGTGGGGAGTTACTTGATGAGGAGCGAAGGCAGCGTGGACGCCATGTGTTCCCCAGTAATTTTGTGTGTTTGTTCTAGCTGACTGGACGCGATTTTACTTCAGTGTATATGTTGTGTATCTCCGGAGATCTATGTTTGTATGTTTCTAGAGAGGGTTTTGCTTGCTCTTTTAATGCGTGGGGTCGCCCTTTTAGCTTTGAGAAAAACATCTTCAGGAATGAAGCAGTACTTGATCGAATACTTGAGGTGTGAATCACTCGTACGTGAGTGCTCAAGCTTTGATATATAAGTACTTATAAGAGATCGACAGATGATGATCATGTATCCACACGGCCATAGGACTCTGAAATCACCGCATCCCGTCCGACAGCATTGTAAGTCGTCTTTTTCTGATCGTGAGAATATACTACTTATCTCTTCCATCCACGCTCTGACATCTGGCTTATAAATAATAATAGATGATCCAGTCGGGTCTCATCTTCGCGCAACTTCTAAGGGAGGTAAATACGATGGCGAACACTCATTGATGTTTTTAGGGCGTGGGCATGTATCATTTGTGTCACTCTCGTCGCTATGTATCATCATGATCTATTGCTTGTCTGCTATTCAGGGTTACGAGTAGTTTCACAACCACGACATCTCTACCTGCTCTCCTACTGTCAATGTCGCAGTGTCAGACCTCATGCATCCATCGGGCCCTCCAACTTTTAGTACTACTAGCTTTGGTACTGTGGCATTTTTCATTGGAAAGTCTGTCCTAATAATGGTTTCCAGATGGGCGTAATCGCGAATACACCAAGGTCTGCGGCACTGACAACAAGCATAGTTGTACAGAAAAACAGCATGCACACCCCTGGAATGTCCCTCTGGACGAAGTAGGGAGCTTTAATGCGGATGTAGTTGATGAATTTCACAATATCACTGACGGTCTCCTGCTTTTGTAAGTTGTCAGGGGATATCTATTCCTTATTCACTTCACCTGAATCTTAAACCAGGCCGCCCTCTTTTCAATAGTGGTCGCGATATTTGTTGCTCGAACATCTCGAGCTCTTCAAACGGACAACGCCCAAATCATGGTTTCACTCCTCCTCGAGACCAACCAACTCTTGAGAGCTGCTGGAAACAGTACTAGGATAAGCGCCATCCCCGAAGCACTCTTAGGTCCTGCAAGTGCAACCTATACCTTCGATTGACGTTTTGGTCAATGGATTATTTTTTACCAGTCTCGTTCTCTCATTATCAACCACACTTCTAACTATCCTGGCTAAACAATGGATTCAAGTTCAGACCCTTTTTATATCACAGCCATTTAACTTCAAACAACAGGCTTATACTGCATTTGTTCTTGGAAATAACAAGACCCGTGCTCTCACTCGTCATCTTTATCTCCAAGGGCTCATGAAATGGAAACTTGGTGATATTATCAAATTTCTTCCACTAATCCTACACGTTTCAGTCGCCACGTTCTCAGTCGGGCTTGCTGTCTACGTTTCTCAATTGTCCTCCCCGATATGCAAGGTTGTTTGTGCCATCACTGCTCTTCACGTTTATCTTCTACTTCGGGACTTCCTTCCTCCCAGCTTTTGACGTTTCCTGTCCTTACCGCATCTCCTTTATATTCTCTCTGGCCCAATTCCTGTTGTTTGCTTTTCGTGCTACAAGCTTTGCATTTTCGTGTTATCGGTGTACACTTACCGGGAGGTCACGTTGTGTGCCGCGGTCATGGATGTCAAGACAATCTTGGAAAGTGGCAGAGCAAAGTGAAGTTTTCAATCAATACAAAGGTCCGGGCTTTCCCCACCACCTTGCTTGTGACCCCCTAGGTGGGATATTCAACCACTTATCCAATCAATCGGTCCAAGATTCAGACATTGCTGTGCAACAACAATCCGGCTGTGTAGGAAGCTCCGTCACCTCACCTACACCATCTGCCGCCATAGCCAACCTTGTCACCGCCGATTCTTCCTTTACCATGTCTGCCTGCGGCCACGGAAACTCAGCAGAACTTCTCGCGGGGATGGAATCTTCCGTTTCTACCCAAGAATCCTCACCCTGCTCTACCCCGCGTGAGCCCAGTTCTGCATCACCTATGAGCGTAGAGAGCAGCAATAGTAGTGTCAATATCAGCAAGGACAAGGATGGATCCATTGGTGTATCTCCGTTATTCGAGCTGGGGGCTGGATCGCCCCAGCCGCCGATGACAACTGAGTTCACGCAGGATGGACACCGAATTTTGTTCTATGGTGTGCATTGATCCTTTTCTGTTCTTTGGTCCCTTAAAACACCGATACTTATTGTTTACAGTGAAAGCCATGTATGACTACACCGCATCGATCGACGAGGAGTTCGACTTTCGAGCGGAGGATATTATTGCTGTTACGCATACACCAGAAGATGGATGGTGGAATGGGGAGTTGCTTGATGAAAAACGGAGACAGCATGGATGCCACGTGTTCCCAAGCAATTTCGTTTCTCGTTGTACTGGAAAATAAAATTCTGAAGCCTCGGCATGATCTTTATAGTTTCTCTTTATAGTTTCATGCTATACGTATAATAGCTGTGTATCTGTACATAACAAAGGATGGCTTGCTTGCTTGACATTCAGGTGTATATCTAAGAATCAAGATGTTCTTTTGTTCTCCGAGTAGTTGTTCTAGTGATCCTCCCGTACCCTTTGAAGATGGTGGCATTTCTTTCAGAGTCCGCCTGATATGCCTTGCTTCTCGAGGGCCAGTTAACCTTGCATTGGAGGACCCTCTTGAACGACCCGCGCGCGGACTTTGTTTCCTCAGCACTCAGCTGATTATACGGCGACGCGAAAGGGTAGCGCTTGGCCGAGGAAATAGTGAAAAGAGGCCTGGCCCATCTGCATGTAGTACATGCCCCACAGCGAGTCGGATGAGGAATTAGTCTGGAGACAGCGAGGACTACTAACCATTACAGTGGGACGACAAAACTCAGATTGCAGTCACGTATTACTGAATCGATGGGCCGATGCGGGCGGTGGCACGACCGAGGTCTACAGTTATCATTTCTGTTGTATGATCTACACTGGTGAAGACAAAACATAGTATGCGTAAGTATGTAAAGTAATTTCTCAATCCATCACCGTTCTTCTCAACCACCTTTGTACTTGATAAGTCAGTAAGACAACATGTGGGACAGAAGGAATCGAAGAGCTATAGAAATACTCTTGAAAAACTCAGACAGACATACCCGGTGCTGTGTGATTACATGTTCTTCCCTCTATCAATCGAGTCTTTGTATTTAAGACTGCCATGCACGGTCCTTTGATAGGGCATATGTAGTATACTAAATATGGTTCCTTGAAACCAAAACCGTCTTTAACGATTAGAAGCCTTCATTCAGAACTTTAAGTACCTGCTTCCGAGTCCGTGTAGCGCTCATCGGCTGCTGTCTTGTGACATTGTACAATGTAGAGCCACGACAATTGATTAAAGAAAGATAAATATTACATTCCAGAAGAAGAGTATATGATAATGACCTACTACGAAGGCGGAAGAAAAGGAGCAGATATAGGATACAACAATATTGTGTGTGCAGATGTGGTACAGATAGGTACAGATAGTAAATGTGAATGAAGGTTGTACATATAGTGGTGTTTGTGTACAGCAGGGAAACCGCAACGATGAAGGATGTCTTGCTAATAGGAGACGTAGCAGCTTGTGATGTTGAATCGAAGGGGTAGCTCGGCGTATGACAACGAATCCCACAATTGGCCCCTCGCCTCGCTCTAAAATGTTCCGGCTGGCATTATAGCCAACTCAGAAGTAAATTTCTAATACAGTCGTTGTCTCCTTCAGCCCTAACGCTTCCGACCGCAGGCTAAGCTAACCGACGCACCTCTTATCCGCAATGAAGTCAAAATACGCAACAGTACCGGCAACAGCCCCAAGCCCCAGTAAGCCGCACGCAACCTTCACCCGAAGGTTGGAGTTGGTGGAGTGAGGATTGAGAGATTGAGGATGCTTGTCGGAGATGGGCCAAATGTCTGAATTAGAGAGCGCCGGGTGTTCGTATATGGATGAGGCAGCAAGCATGGCTATCGCTATGGCTGGTGTCGGTAGATCTGGATGCTCGGTTGTTCTGCGCGCGAGGGATTTATCGACAGTTGGCTAACGATCAAATGCCAATGGGAGGAAGTGACAGTGGTGGATACCAACTGGAGGCAAGTTAGCTAACGACAAGCGAACTTTAATTGTTTTATACCCACAATGCTGAGACAAACAGTGGGATTTCCGAAGAGAATGGTCTGTTCTACAACAAAAGCGGTTAACACCCCCCAATACCCAAACACGGTCCGATTTTTTGCCGTAAGGTGCAATAGACATGGAAGTAGAGCATATACTTACATGAATAGATGTGATGAGAGACTTGGCACATGTTCAGGTCACGGGCCCTTCCCAGCTGCAGCTGATACTTTCTTCAGATCAATCAAATAGCGAACACAAACTTCTCATACTTACGTTGAAGGTAAGTACTCCATGCTCATTTTGACACCGGTGCCGACTGAGCCCCGGTGGTCATGGGACCCGGTACTCAAAGAATTCGCCTGAACTCATAATCATATGCATAGCACAGCTGCATTATTGTTGTTTCTGTCAAAATACCAGTGCTGTATCTCGATCCCAGATTTTAGGGTTCCTGGAGATCACACCGGAGATACCTCAGAGCACCGGAATGGTGCTCTCCGAGTCCGAGTCCATCGACAGCGTAGGCGCTTCCATAAATACTTACCCTATAACTGAATGCAAGACGTACCCGAGCCTACCTACAGGCGGCACTCAATACGCTTGCTTGACTGTTCAGGTCATGCCATGATTTATGGGACTCGATGGACTCCATCTACGTGTATTGGCGGAACGTAAAACGAAGCACAGGATGATACTACTCCTGTTACATGTTCCTAACTGTCCTAACTGATGCTGTAACACCTCCGAGTCTATAGCGATGTTCGATACAGACTTGACTAGACGCCAAAAGTGCTCTCCTTGTTCTCGCCTTTTCTACTAGATTATTTCTATGTTTGGCAATATTTCTATGTCCTGCCAATATATCTATGTCTGCCAATACATCTACAGCCTTTCTAACGATATCATGACAGCTCTAACTGCATACCAAATAGGCAAATTGCTCAATGTATCCTCAGGGCCAAGGAACACAACATCGACCAGGAGCTCAAGTTCCAAGTCTCACTTCGATTTCATTACACGGGTGAATTCCTTGGTGATAACGAGACTAACATTCTTGATGGGGTATCGGAGCCGACGCCAAGAAGTAGAACTCGACTATGAAACGTATTTTCAACAGGACTTAGTTATTTACATTGAACTAGGATATCATCTCGGATCACGCCAATGTGTTTTCTATGTGGTGCTCGTGTTCTGCCGCCCACTTATAACAAACTCCTTACCATGTTCCATTTTAAGCCTCTCCGTTCACACGCACTAAGACCCGACTGGAGAGGGTAAACTATTGAGCTCTTGACGATGATACCGCAGAAG
Organism: Termitomyces sp. T73sscA; assembly: GCA_017657235.1. NCBI lineage: Eukaryota > Fungi > Basidiomycota > Agaricomycetes > Agaricales > Lyophyllaceae > Termitomyces > Termitomyces sp. T73sscA. The sequence continues at coordinate 13,603 of JAGGAP010000053.1, read as the reverse complement.
CGCTTCCTATGCCAGCCTTTCCGCTTTCTATTTTTTACCCCGAGGCAAATACTTCCAAGCAACGGATTATTGAGTAATCCGGCACTGTTCAAGGATCAGTCTTGAGATTGTGAAATAGTGACATCAACCCGAAGACTCAAGAAGAGGTTTGGAGTGTCCTCAGAAGGCAAGCCGTTTCTTCGAAAACATTCATAAGAGGCCGATGAGTCGCGATAGCCTGCGTAAGCTGATTGTGGATTATGAATTGTAGCGGTTTGGTTCCCCGCTATGGAGGTGACTGGCAGTTATGAGAGCCTAGTCCAATCTGCATAACGGGTAACAGAGAGTAACGTCGTTTGTTCTAATGGGACGGGTTAGTCCAACTGGTTCGTCGCGTGCAATTCCGATGTGTTCCATTTTAGGCAAAACGTTACATGAATCCAATGGAACCTTGAAACACTGGATATTTTCCATCACTCATGGATTTGTTCCTAGTCTCCCCATAGACTTGGAGCAGATGTGCTATGCAGGTCGAATCTGACACAAGTACAAATTTTAAGTGCTGCCTCTTTCACTTCGACGAAAATATCTTTAACCTCAGATCGATTGTCATCTGTGTCTGCTACCGGAGACTATCATTAACCCGAGGAGTTCGGCATTATGCCGATTATCGCATTGCAATTGTAACGTCACTTTGGAGATCATTATCCTACGAAATTATTATGCCCGAGCCACTGATTTGCTAATAGCGGTGAAAAATGGGCATTCGGCCTTCCGTCTTGAAATCTAGATATTCGGCAGAACCTGGAGGTTCGTATCTCAGCGTCTTCTGCAACTCAGTGCCTAACGTATGCGGTAAATGTTATTCGGATTACTTGAACGAGAAGAAACAAATTTAGACGGAGGTAAATAGGTAAGATGAATGTCCAGATGGCAAGATGACGATTTGCTAGCCACAACACCTCATCTAGTTCCAATGAGCCTGAGCATATATCCCGAGGGCTTCGTTCGAAAGGACATGGCTATAGACCCCAACGTCCGACGAGTTGTAATGCTTGACTGTCTGTATATGATTGAGGAACGTCAAGACATCAGGTTCTATGTAATCGATGAAGACAAGATCAATGGGCTCGTTCTCGGGAACATTGGGATAGTCGGAATGGAGGTACTTGGGAATGTCGTAATGCGCCAGTGGTGTGTGGAGAGTGTCATCACCTATACCAGAACAAGACTGGATGTCATATGATCAAGAGATAAATCAAGGCTACAATACGAAGCGCTTACATCTTTAGTGACATACCCAGGCGTATGATTCCGCGCTGCGCGGCCTTCAACACCAGTATGTCTAGACATGTCCCGCAACCACACATTGTACTTCTCATCGACGTATTGGAGGTCGTCTTTCTTCGACCCGTGCTCTTGGCTTTCGGAATTCCTTCGTGTTGGGGGACGTGACCCATCATTCAAGACCGACAGGAGCCTCTTTGCATCAGAAAGCAAAACATTGGAGATGTACAAAAATTGATCTGGGTAGAAAGACACAGTCATCTGGTCGTCCTTGGTGAATGGGCCAGAATAGAGATCAAAGCGCTGTGAGAGTGAGTTGACAATGATCACATTAGGGATGTTGTTACGTGTGTTATTTACGCCAAGAGCATAAGGAAGCGCCTGTTTGTGAAGTATGGTTAGCAATGTAGTAAGCGGCCGGCACTGACCTGCTTACTTTCTCTGCTAAGAGACTTAATGATGAGCCTTCGGACGGATACGGGGATCTATAGAAATGCGAAGATGTCAGCGGGACTTTGAAGCAAAAATTAATCCTACATACTGTTTGATGGTGTAATCGCGTGGGGCAGTTCCATACACAAAATTCAAACCGAACTTCTCCGCCAATGCCTTCAGACCTCTCGTGATGACCGTGCCTAAAGTTGTGTCGAATTCGGCATTTTTGATTCCCGTGTGATACTATCTTTTCTCTTAGCGCAGGAAAAGAAGGTAAAAGTGTTTCTACCTCGTAGGTGACGCGGTTAGGGTCCAAATACCTCCTAGAGAACACAATATCTTTCGAGTCCCGCGATTCCTTACTTTGTCCATCCAGTTTCGCGGCTATTAGTACAAGATTGAACGCATATAAGGAAATGTATCAAATATGAGCGTACAAAGCCATCCTGAAGGAAATGTGGGTGGAGTTCAGACACGACCCAAAAAAGTCCTACATTGAGAACGCGTACCTATAGTTTCCATATAGCGTCCACTCTGCAATGCCATCGAGCGACCATCGTATTGCGCTTCATGAATAGTCTATAAGTGAAATAATATGCATGCCAATTCAGCACACATACTGCAATCGCGAATGTGCGTATGTCCTATTTACCAGACATCTTTGGAGTACTCTTAATGTGAGGATGATCATGACGTACCACCGAGGATAAGGATGGGCGTACACGGATGCAATGCGCGAATAGCATTGAACACAAGTGGCCCTGTGAAGTTTTCAACAAAAGCGGCCACCATTTTTCACTGTATTTGCGTACGCACATTTATCTAAGGAGTCTCCTTTCATGATGGGCATGTGACTAACATAGGCTGATTAGCGTCCCATTATGCGCAGGCAACGGATCAGCTCACCCAGCGAGCAGAAATACGTCAGGTTCTTCCCTTATTGCCTCGGAGAACTGCGACAAATTTACAGAGTCATTAGTGGAATATGAAGACCGAGTCGTACCCAATTTTCGTTGACCATATCTGCTACCTTTCGCACCGAAGTACCTTTGGCTCCTCCTGTGAAATCAAAGAGAACACCAAGAGATGTGACCTTGCGACCCCTTCAGAAGGCAGCGCAAGCTTAACTCTGGGAATGACGGGACTAGATGAAAACATACTTGCGAGTTTTAAACTTTGCGTATCGACCTTTATGCATGAATGAACTATCTGACAGAGTAAAGTGGGTCATAAAAACGTACTGCCGATGGGAACACTAGTGTTACTGCCAGGAAGAGTGATGTCCGCGTTCGACGTTAGGTAACGACCGTGAAATTTTGGAGCGAAGTTACGATGACTGGACAAAGTGTACGTTGAACTTCGCACATAACAATGATAAAAAATGTCAAGTTACACGTCCAATGCGACAGAGTAGTTGTACAGTTCATGGCTAGACATCAAGGAATTAGAGGTCTGCTTTTCAAAAGCTCTGTTGCGACGTACTTGCCGATGGCGAGAAGGTCGTATGGTAATTTGGTAAAAAATGGAATTGCCTGCAGAGGTATAGTGTAAGACGCTTTGTCCACAGTATAGAGATAGGTGTATCACTGGACCTCTTGCCCATTGACACCGCCAGCAGGGTCTCCATCAGTCAGTCCAGTCCCTGAGGCAATATATAATCATACCGAAGTTCTGAAGCTAGCAGTAGGCACCTTACCGTCGTGTAGATCACCAGAATCAACCAGCAATAAGTCGACGTCCTTTTTCTAAGTGTTTCACGATACGGCATCAGGGACATTGAATTACTTAATACAATGTTGAACGAACGATAGCAAGTTCTTTCATGTGGGCAACGAACGACGCAAATTCTCCAAGGTCAGCACTTTTAAAGACACACAACACGGTTTAGAGAGAAACTGAAAAAGAGTTATGATCTCTTACCTGTAGTTCGGCTCTGGGAACGACGCTTTCTTGTGTCCTAGAAGCCACCCATGTGAATCTGTGGTGTGAATGATGTTAATGTCACCCCATTCAAGGGCGCGCGAGGGTGAGGAAACCATCGAGGGCACTTTTGAGCGAGGAGAGTGACTATGGTCGTGACCATCGCTGCATGCATACACTGTGGATGATACAGACATCATTAGAATCACAACAGTTCTTTTCATGTTGATGATGACGAACTAAAGCTGGCCTCTCGGGCTCTTTATAGACACGTACACACCACCACTTTGGCACCAAAAAGCATGAAATTTAAAGAACCTTTCGGGCATTGGGCGAAGGCCGAATGAAAGAAGCATACTTCCGACGACCGGAGTTTTTATCGGTCGAGCAAAATCAGAATTACAAGTTAGACCCCTTTGGTTGATAGCGGCTGGGTTTGCCGAAGGGCTGCCGAAGATTTGTTACTCTTAAAATTTCATAGTAGCGTTGCCCAACTGCCTCTTCTGCTGCTAGATAAAACGTAGTTGTTGTTTCTTGATACATATGGATGCGCTCTCTCAACGATTTCGTATTGAAAGCGCAGCAGATCATGTAGCTTAAGCTGTAGTACTCTTTGGCAGTCACGGATATCAGGCCAAACAACTAAACAACCAGAAGTCAAAGGGGTCTAACGTTATGAAAATGGCTGTAATCTATCGGGATCAGTCAAGTCTTTGTTCGGCCCACACATGTGTCCATTTTCCTCACATATCCTCACATAAGAGCCATTGTTGCAATAAGATTTGGTTCTATCTCGAAGGTACATTATTTAAGACTTTGAATGTCTAATTAACTGCCGAAAACTCCTGTTCGAACTGCTTTCAAACTACGCTCTAAATTTCAAACGGCCTAGACAGGTTAAAGCCAGTTAGAAATCACTCTAACATTTTCATAGACACAACAGTACGTATACAGAACGAGATATATAGCAAATAACCCACAAATTATCCATAGAGTCAGTAATGATAGTAAAATTAGAGAAAAATAAGGTCAGGAAGAGAAAGAGCGGTCTCAGAGTGCAAAAGACAAGAGGTACGACATCAAATTGCAAGTGGAGTGGAAGCAAGATTGTTGCGCACTATAGGAGGAATATATGTGCATGAGTGTAGAAGACGAGATAGAGCAACTTGAAGTCGAGAGCCTCTGTCGTGGAAGACTGGTTGTCATGATTTGCCTGGCAGGCTTACGGCAGGAGAAAACGGTTTCAAACCTCGCAGCAGAAAAAACTGACATCTGACCTAAAGCAGATTTTGATGATATCAGATGTGTACCGATAAACCACCTGATTGTACGGTCACACAGTCTCGCAGTAAGAACTGGTGTAAGTCCTCGTAGTTGCAAAACTGGTCCTACAATAATACAAACAGCCCTATTTATACTACGGGTAGGACCGAGTAGGTTTCTATTCAATAATAAGTTTTCTTAAAAGATTAAGACAATGACGTAGCGTAAGGTCACGATTACGCTAGATACGCCCTCCAAGCTGGATACTGGGCAGACGGCTTACAGAGCCAAAGAATTAGGTAGATGAGGTTGTAACGAAGGACGAGAGAAATAGTACTTTCTCAAGGTTATTTGATTACGCCTGAGCTTCCGGCTCCTTGGGTGAGTCGGGATAATCTTCAAGTTCACCATCCGTGACGTCGTCGGAAGCGATACCGCCCACAGGAAGGTCTATCTCCATAGATGTATCCTCCGGGGTGTCTTCTTCGACTGCCTTGTCCTTTCCTTTCTTAGATGCCGGCGAGGACAACGATCTTCTTCGGCTCAGTAATGAACTTCTTGGCAGGGGCCCGCTTCTCTCGGCAAAGATTGGAGGTACTGGTAGCGCTGGAACGAGTGGGAGAAACAACGCACGAAGTCGAGTAAGTACGCTTCTGAGGGATCGTACAGCTGATGGACGACTGCGTCATCGACTGCCGGGCATGGAACTGCTTGGTACGTTGGACTCGTTGTCCGGAAGGAGCTCGCCAGGCCCAGATAGTATCTTTGACGGTTTGCTTGTTGACCTTACCAGGTCTAATGTTAGGATGAAAATGGCTGTAATCAGTTGTTTGGCCTGATATCCGTGATGGCCGGGCTTGCTGAAGAACTGCCAAAGAGTACTACAGCTTACGTTAGATAGAATACCTCAAGCTACATGATCTGCTGCGCTTTCAATACAAAATCGTTGAGAGAGCGCACCCATATGTATGAAGAAACAACAACAAGGTTTTATCAGGCAGCAGAAGAGGCAGTTGAGCAATGCTACTGTAAAATTTTAAGAGTAAATAATTTGGCAGCTCTTTGGCAAGCCATCACAGCCATCAGGCCAAATAACTAAACAACAGGAAGTCAAAGGGGTCCAACATTATGAAAATGGCTGTAGTGATGAAGCTGAGTGTTACCAAGAGATCTAAGCAAGGGTCAATGAAAGTAGAAGGAAGGAATCCATCTGGGAAGGGCTTTTTGACTTTCTCCCATCCATTTGCCTCCTTGTTGTACATGGACAGTAAATATTGATACTCAGTTTCAGGGTCAGTAAGGTTGAGAATCTTGGCAAATGTGGAGTAACTCAATAGCATAGGAATAACAGGATTTCCTCTGTTTGGCAAACCTCCAGGTCAGCTGACCCAACTCTCCCCTAATGGCATTTCCTTAAAAAGAAAATATTTCACAATTCATGTGTATTCTGCACATGAATCAAACATGGTAAATTCCTAGGCATCACATGTCTGGCCAACCATTGGTTGATTGCTTTCCCATGTACCTTTGTGCCACCATCTTTCCACTGCTGTCACCCTTCTTGGTTCCAACATGCCATGCTCTGATATTTTTTTCAAACCTGCACAAAAGTGCATGTTCTCAAGCCTGCCTGCATTTCCAAGCCCTGAGGCCTATTCAGATATGCCTTGCTTAGTCCATGACATGCTATGGACCTTATCAACCCATCTCAACCACCTTTCAATGTGTTTCAATTCATAGTGCACTATCAAACTCACTACTACATGTCTGTGAGCTTGTCCTCCTTGTTTTTTATTGCTGTATCTTTTTTTTTTTTTTTCATCAATTATTGTGCTTGAGGTGCTTGGCACCTATAGTACATGTTACTTTCAACAAGCAAATACATTACAAGAGCTGCAGGATGCTACATTCCCCCACTATGCAGAGAATGAAGAAACTAGCACTTCCAAGTGCTGTTTTAGACTACACTCCCCTGATAAATCCTGAAGATATAAAGCAGTTGGACAGGCTGTCAGATCAAATGTGGAGGGATCAGCAAGTGCCTGCATAGCAGGCAGTTGGAGACAAGGAGAATGGCCTAGAGCCCAACCTATAAGCCAGATAGTGCTATAAAAGGGAGGATAAGAAGATCAGTTGCTGTAATTAAGGAACAGAGAGTAAGTAAGTGAGTAGTCAGCAATGGCAGAGAAATGGAGGGGTCAGACAATTGGTTGAGTTAGCAGGGTTGGATGGGGCATAGTGGCAGAGAAGAAAGGCAAGGTTGTTTGTGGAGTAGTGCAAGAAAAATGCTTGGTGGAGTGGACAAATCTGAGGAGATGTTGAACAGCATTGGAGTGAGTAAGAATGTGAGAAAGAGACTCAGCCTTGCTATGCAGTGGGTGACTAAAATGAATAAAATGTTTGCATGTGTATTGAGGACCACTCAAGGAGAAAATGCATGGTCAATTCAACAATGAGGCCTGGGCAGTGAGGGCAGCAGGATATCTCTGATCTCTAGATGGAAAAAAGATGCTGGTTGAGTAGAGAGTAGCTAGTTATGAGCTGGGTTTGGATCACTGATTGGTTGCAATTGAAGTTGGCAGTGAGTTTGAGGTAGGATTTGGATAAAAGCATCTTATTGATCTGGCATAGGGTGGTGAAGGGGGGGATTTCTTCCAGCAGGCTTTTTAGATGACAACTATGTTGAGAAGGGCACCTTGGTGAGTTGCAAGGATACTGTGTAGGAGAGGAGCAAGCTATGGGTATTTGGAGAGGAGCCCTAGAAAGCTAGAAGAGCCTTAGGTTTATTGGGGCCAAAACCCTCTTGTTCAGGTAACCGGTGTAACTGAAGGTTGATGACACCATGGAAACACACCTTATGCTGGCAACATGCATTCAGCTTAGATTGGTAAGCAGAGGAGAGAATGTAGTCTTGTGTTTGGTGGAGTGCCTTGGTGGCAGTGTGGGTGTGGTCAAGTAAATAGTGAGCTGGATGCAGACGTTGATTGTTTGTCAACCAAATGGAGGCTTGACTGTCACTTTCAATGAGTACTAGGCTGGAAAAGTGCTGATTGATGTCTTTATCTAGCCATTTCCACATGCCCCAATATTGTGTTCATAGTACAACAATTAATCCAATACTTTGACTCCTATACCACAGCTCACTGAAATGCTGCAATTTGCCTAGTTTGATACCTGAAGAGAACATGGCAATTGTGTTTGCATCTAGGAGGAAAGGAGGAAAACTTGACACTCACAGGCTTTGCAGACTCAGACTGGGCCAGTTGCTCAGATACTAGGCAAAGTGTGGGTAGTTATGTTTGGTATCTTGGTTTAGGTGCAATCTCCTGGTCAGTTGAAAAGCAGAGAATGGTTGTGGCTTCCTCTTGTAAAGCAAAGTATATAGTAGCATTTGGATGCATGCAGGAATGCATATAGCTTCAAGCATTATTCAAAGATATCAGTCATGACTTTACTCATTAATCAACACATATTTATTGTGATAACAACTCATCTATTGCACTATCCAAGGACTCATTGCTACATGCTATGGTTAAGCACATCAACATCAAGTACTATTTTCTTTGAGAATGTGCACAATCAAACAAACTTGTGCTGCACTGCATGCCATTCAAAGAAAACACTGCAGATATATTCATCAAAGCTCTATCAACATCTGCTTTCCAACATCTTTGCCCCCACCTTGGCCTAGCATAGCACTATGATTCTATGTAAGGAGGAGTATTTGTAGTGAGGAGTGATGGAGATTGGCCATTAACTTTCACCACATCACACTCCTTAATATCACATCATCACATTCACATGTGTCTGAGCCTTAGCTACCAATCATTAATATATAGACAATGACTATTGTTTATGAACACATATATAAACCTGTACCAACAAATAGCACCCTCAGTCATTTATATGAGACTGGGAGTGAGCAACTAACATTACTTATTCTTAACATATCACATACTAGACAAGTAGATCTGTACTCATATCTGGTCTACCTAGGGTAAAAATATAGTCATTTATACAAAACTACCCACACTCACAGTTTCTACCATTCTTGACATGTCAAGACTGACATCTGATAGAACAATAGAAGCATTGATTGGACTGACAGCTTGTATCATTTATGCCAAGCTTGCCAACTGACAGACAGCTTAGAAACCTTAGCCTTCTCTTGACAACATATTTTTGATGATATTTCTTTAAAACAGATGTCTTAGTTGATTAATAGTCAGCAAGGTCTTGCTGACTCTTCCATTTTTTAACTTCTTTCATATCTATACTTTTTGGTATAATTCATGGATTCTTACTTACTCTTTCCTCATATATTGCAGCTAAGCATCACATATACAGACTCTTGATGACTTTTGACAAGTTTTCTGCTTTTTACTTTATATAAATACTTTACTTTTTGTCAGTAGCAACATACAGAAATTGTACACAGTTCTGCCCACATCAATCCTCACTAAAGTTCAAATCTCTAAGCAACCTTACTCCTCTAAGTTGTTTTAGCCTATCTTCACCTCTTAGCACTCAACTCTTAGCACCTCAGACATATCTAGTCTTATGTCACCAATGTCTTGGTGCATTGCCTTTGTAACTTTGTGCCTAGCACCTATGGCTAGAGTTTAGTAGCTTCATATAGCTAAGCACCCCTTTTCTTTTTCTGCCTTATATTGTTTCTTGCTGATTCTCCAGCAACTGACAGTTCTGGGCTTATTGAATTGCCTCTTGCACCACACAGTTTTTATGATCCAGCCAGCCACTCCAGGTGTTTTTTTGAATGCTTTTGCTCTTAAAAATAAGGCCTGAAATTGCTTACTTGCTCTGGAGACTTGGGTGCAACCTACTCAAGCTTCTTTAACCCTTTACACCACCCAATTTACTAGATTGTGCCAGGCCACAGACACCATCTCTACTCTCTTCAAGCCCTCTTTTCTCCACCTCCTACCACTCTTCAGGCATCATCCTCTGCACCTGTAGGATTGACTCCAGCCCCTCACTTTGATGCCTCCTTTGCCACTTGGATTAAAATTCCTTGCTCTGCACTTCTAGATGCTCATCATAGTAATCAAGTAATGAGTGAACATTTTCTTCAGTCTTGCTTCACATATATTCAGCTGAGTAGCAAGGCCTTGCTTCTGATGCTCTAAAGAATGCTTGGGTCCAATCTTATATGAAGACTGGCTATGCAGTGACATATGCACTCCAAGATTATTTTCAAAACTCACTTTCTCATCTGCTTTCATCTGCATAGAGCAACTTCCATGGTTTCATGCAAGCATCTAACATATTTCATTGATCAAGTCAGAAAAAAATTGTATTGAACAGGCATAAGATGGGATGATAAGTACACTTATAAACAACTCTGCATTTACAACTGATTTCAGTAATCCAGGCATTAAAATATATAAGGAGTATCAGGATTCTAACTCAAAACCTGAGAATATCTATATTTGCAAGCTTGTTGAGCTTTTTTTTGGGTTACTCAATGTTTATGTTGAAGATGAGCAAGTGAAGAAAGACAAGAGCAGAGATGTAAAGGTTTGTCATAATCAGCTCAGAGTAGAAAGCTTGAATGCACATTTCACTTTATAGGGCTAAAACATCTTAGAAATCTTGCTCAGAAAATAGAACCAAGATATGATCTTCATAAACTCTACAGGCATCTTGCTGATCTGAATGAGTATGAACATTTGCATCATATCTTTTGTCTCTGCACTGTACATGCATACAGAGACATTTATGACACTCATGTAATAAATGAGGTCAAAAATCTTATGCATAGTCTCATATGCACAAAATATTCTGGTTGAGGAGGAACTGTAAGGGCGACCTCCGGGAGTTGCAGCTAATCACACAACTGGCAGAGGGAAATCCAAAGTATATTAGGAACCAGTACAATAAGACAGGGAATGTAGCTAATCACCTGGCAGAGGGAAATCCAAAGAGAACAAGTCTAAGGATCTCCCTGCGCCGGGTGCCCGAAAATACTGTAGAGGTCACCTGACCGTGTTCCGGAGGAGGTTGGAGGTCCTGGAGTAACTCCGGGAGGTCCGGACATAGACAAAAAAGGAAGTCCCCTGACATCACCCCCCTCTTAGGGTGCGGCAACTCAACGCATGGGGTAGAAGAGGTCTTGGAGGGCGAGGTCAGTCATGGACATGGAGTACATGCCCCGAATGGCTCGCGGCGCGTTGGGGTGTGTGCAATGGAACTTCCTGACCAGGGCGGGTGCATGAACCCCATCAGCAGGCTCCTAGGAGATGTCTTCAATACCGTAGCCTTTCCACTTCACCTTGTACTGTAGCTGTCGTTGGAATAGATGGCTGTCCAGGATCTTCTCTACTTTGTACTCGGGGCCGTCGTCTGCCAGCACCGGCGGCAGAGGCGGGGGTGCGCGGTGCCCCAGTATTGGGTCATCTGGGGTGGGAGTGAGCTTGACCGCGTTGAAGACCAGGTGCAGCTTGCGCATCCTGAGGGGCAGTTGGAGCTGGTATGCCAGGGGTCCAACCTGTTTTTCCACTACATACGGCCCGAGTTGACGATGGGCCAACTTCCAGGAGGGTTGGGTGGTGACGATGTTGGAGGCATCTAGGTACACGTGATCCTCAGGTTTGTAGGTGGGGGCCAGGAGTCGACCCCGGTCATAGTATTGGGCCATCTCATCCTTTGCCTTGGTCAACGCCGCCTTGGCCTCTTCCTGGGCCTTGCGCATCCAGTCCACAAACTCATTGACCACCTCATTCTCCGACCGACATACGGGGGGTTCAAATCCCATCTAGGGGTGACGTCCGGTGTCCAGGAGGAACGGGGAGACCTTGGTGGTGGAGTGCATGTGGTTGTTGTACTGGAATTCCACCTCCAGGAGGAGCTCATCCCAGTCGTCCTGCTGTTTATTGCAGAACAGCTGGAGGTACTGCTCAAGCTCCTGGTTGACCCGTTCTGTCTGGCCGTTGGACTGGGGGTGGTACGCGGTGGAGGTGTGGAGCTTGACATGAAGGAGCCGGTAGAGCTTGCACGTGAACTCCGCAATGAACTGCGGACCCCGGTTGAAGATGTAGGTGTTGGAGAGGCCATGGAGCTTCCATATGTTCTTCTGGTAGAGGTTGGCAGCGCCCATGGCAGAGCAGGTGGTGTGGGTTGGAATGAAATGGGCCCTCTTACCGCACAGGTCCACTATGACCATGATAGCGTCATAGCCATGGGAGTCCAGCAATTCCACAATGAAGTCCACAGAGGCCACGCTCCAATGCGCAGCCAGCACAAGGAGGGGGTGCAGCTGTCCGACCGGAAGGTGTCATTGGGGCTTGGTCCGGAGGCACAGGTTGCAGGTGCTGGTGTAGGAGCCGATATACCAGGACATTTGGGGCCACCAGTAGTTCCGGGAGACCAGCTCTAATGTCTTCCAGCGGCCCAGATGCCCTGCTAGACGGGAGTTGTGATGCTGTTCAACGATGCATTGTTGGAGCTCCGGGTCATTGGGCATGTAGATGCGCCCTTGGAAGGTAAGGAGGCCATCCTGCAGGCCCCATTCCTCCACGCGCACCGACTTGGCTCTGGTAGCGCGTCTGGAGCGTAATTCCAATGCGGCCCTAGCAACTGAGTCCTCATGGAGCCCTTCCCGATTGCCCCATTGGATGTCCCTGAGTATAAGAACCTCGTCTCCCTGTATGGCCACGCCTTCCAGGGCCCAGATAGCAAACAGTTCTGGTCAGAGGAGCACCATGTTGTCGTTGTCTTGAGATCCAGAGCCATGGTCTGCGCGCTGGGACAGTGCAGGACAGCGCGTCAGGCTTCTCCATAGTCCGTCCGAGTTTGTGATGGAGGGAGAAGTCGAAGTTGGCAAGGTACAGAGACCAATGCACTTGCCTGCGATTGAGCTTCTTAGCTGTCCGGAAGTGCTCCAGGTTCTTGTGATCTGTTCAGACTTCAAACTTGTGCCGGGCCCCTTCCAGGAAATGGCGCCACTCCTCCAAGGACCAGATGATCGCGAGCATCTCCTTGTCGTGAATCTCGTAGTTGCGTTCTACAGCATTGAGGCTCTTGGAGTAGTAAGCCACCAGGTGCCACTTACTGTCCTCCGGAGACTCCTGGGAGAGGACTGCGCCCGTTGCAAAGTTGGAGCTATCAGCCTCAAGGCAGAAGGGGCGGTTGTTGTCTGGGAACACCAAGACCGGTTTGGAGGTCACCGCGGACTTGAGGGTGTTGAAGGCCTCCTGTTCCGCATTGCCCCAGCTCCACGCCACATCTTTCCCAGTGAGGTCAAACAGAGGGTGCGCGTGGTGCAAGAAGTCCCAGATGAATCTCTGATAGAAGTTCACAAAGCCCAAGAAGGCCTGCACCTCCTTCCGGTTCTGGGGCTCCGGCCACTGTGCAACGCCAGCCACCTTTACCAGGTCCATCTCCACTGTACCGTGCAAGATGATCAGCCCCAAGTACTCTATGCGGGTCCGTTCAAATTTGCACTTCTCCGGTTTGAGGTAGAGCTGGTGTATATGAAGATATCATCAAGGTATACGCACACTACGCCCTCCGCAATCAGATCCCGGAAGATGTTGTTCATCATAGTCTGGAAGGTGGCGGGGCTGTTGGTAAGGCCAAAGAACATGATGAGGGGTTCGAACAGTCCGCGGTTGGTCCGGAATGCCCCCTTCCACTCGTCCCCTTCTTGGATGCGCACGTTGTTGTAGCCCCAGCGGACATCCAACTTGGTGAAGTAACG